>OY282647.1:0-17069 GCA_958299015.1 Tetanocera ferruginea | reverse complement strand
TATGAAAAGCAAAAAATAATTACAACTGTAGAAACTCATAAAACAAATGACAAAAGAATAATTTTCAAGTTGTTATTCTGAACAGAAGTTAAAATCTTTGAAAAATTTTCTAAGGAAGAGATTAATGATTGTCCACCCCCCTCTTCAGACCACCCCTGATCTTGGATCTTATATGAAAAACTACCAATCAAAAGAGGGTATCGAATTATCCCATATGTTGAAATATAAGGTATAAATCATATTGAACCAGCATAAGAGGAAAAGTTATCTATTAATTCCGCCCTTGATTCACTATAAAGACTATATATTGACATCGAATACCCCAATAAACCTCCAAGGATACATACGAGTAAAGTTATTAATTTGAGAGTAACAGGAAGGCAGATTATCGGAGGGGAAGGAAAAATAATTCATATTAATATTCTTCCTATTAAAATTCTTATAAAGGTAAGGACTATTATTCTTAACTTTATTTTAGATCTCTCATCTCTTAAAAAATTTAGAGAAAAAGAGTTAAAGGGCCCAGAAGATATAAGATAAACTAACCGAAATGAATAGGCTACAGTTAAGCCCGTGGAAAAGAAAAATAAAAAATAAGAAAATATATTTAATCTTCTCAATGAAACTATTTCAAGAATTAAATCCTTTGAATAAAATCCAGCTAAAAATGGTATTCCACAAAGGGCCAAGTTAGCAATATTTATACATACTAAGGTAAAGGGCATATGAAGGGAAACACCTCCCATAAAACGGATATCTTGAAAATTTCCTATATTATGAATAACAGCTCCCGCGCATAAGAACAAAAGAGCCTTAAATAAAGCATGTGTTAATAAATGAAAGAAAGCTAATTTATAAAATCCAACAGCTAAAACACTCATCATGAGGCCCAATTGTCTTAAAGTTGAAAGAGCAATAATTTTTTTTAAATCATACTCATAGTTTGCCCCTAGGCCTGCTATAAATATTGTTAAACCTCTGATGAAAAGAAGCACAGCCCCTAATATTCTGCTTCTAATAACTACATGAAACCGAATTAATAGATAAACCCCTGCTGTTACTAGGGTTGAAGAATGGACAAGAGCAGAAACAGGGGTTGGAGCTGCTATTGCTGCGGGAAGTCAAGAAGAGAAAGGAATTTGAGCTCTTTTAGTTATTGCGGCAATCATAACAAGTCAACCAATAATAGTTATTTCAATTGATGAGTGAAAGTAGTCTAGGTAAAAAATAAATGACCATCCTCCAAAGTTTATTATTCATGCAATTGAGATCAATAATGCAACATCTCCAATTCGATTAGAAAGAGCAGTCAATATACCTGCACTATAAGACTTTACATTTTGAAAATAAATTACAAGACAATATGAGACAAGTCCTAACCCATCTCAACCAAGTAAAATTCTAATAATATTTGGTCTAATGATCAATATTATTATAGAGAAAACAAATATTAAAACTAAAAGAATAAAACGATTAATATTTTCATCCCCTTCTATATATTCAGATGAATAAAATACTACAAGGGAGGAGATAAATAAAACAAAAGATATAAAAAGAAGTCTTATTCAGTCAAGTAAAACAGTTATTATGATATCTGTTGAATTTAAAGTGATAATCAATCATTCCAAAAATACTGTTTGATTATTAAGTATAAAAATGAGACTTGATGAAAACAAAAAAAGTCTTAAAAAGATAAGAGGAAAAAATCTAATAAAACAAATTGAATAAAACTTCACGATCTAAGATGAATCTCATATCATTGACACCACAAATCAATATTTTTCTTAAACTACTTAAATAAATAAAATTGATAAAGTATTCACTTTTTATAATTAAAAGGTTTAAAGGAAATCAATGAAGAAATAACAATAAAAATTCACGCAGAAAAGGACTAGAAAAAGAAAAAGAAGATGAATATACCTTCCCGTGTTGGGTATAAGAAAATAGATAAAGTGAATATGCAGCTCTAAAAAATGAAATCATTCTAATTAATATAATTCTTTTTCATGATCAAAATACAATTCTATTAATAAGTATAATTTCTCCTAAAAGATTAAGAGATGGGGGCGCTGCTATATTTGATGAGCATAATAAGAATCACCAAAGTCTTAATGAAGGTATAATATTTATCATACCCTTATTAAGGATTAAGCTTCGTCTTCCTAATCGCTCATATTGTATATTGGCTAGGCAAAATAAACCTGATGAACATAATCCATGACCAATTATAATTACAAATGCTCCCTTAACACCTCAATCTGTAAGAGTTATTATTCCTGCTAAAACAATTCCTATATGAACAACTGAAGAGTAAGCAATCAATGACTTTATATCAGTCTGCCGTAAACAAATCAATCTTACAATAAATCCCCCCATAAGGCTAATTCCAATTCAAATATAATTCATTTTTATACATGACTCTTGTAAAAAGGGGAATACTCGAATAAGGCCATAACCCCCAAGCTTTAGTATAATTCCGGCTAAGACCATGGAACCAGCAATAGGAGCTTCAACATGAGCCTTTGGAAGTCATAAGTGGACCAAATATATTGGTATTTTTACTAAAAAAGCAAAAATTAATGAAATATATAGTAAATCAATAAATAAATTTCTCGATTTTAGAATATATAAATCTAAAGAATTTGTAACATTTATTACAAAAAAGATTCCAACGAGTATTGGGAGAGATACAAAAAGAGTATAAAATAGAAGATAATTACCCGCTTGAAGACGTTCAGGTTGGTATCCTCAGCCGAGAATTAAGAGAAGTGTCGGAATTAGGCTACCTTCAAAATATAAATAAAATTCAAATAAATTTAAGCTTCTAAATGCAAGAACTAAGAGGAAAAGCAATGCCACATTTAAAAATAAAAATAGTCCATATGACTTTCTCTTCCGAGGGATATCTGCTCTTGCAAGAAGCATTAATGAACAAATTCATATTCTTAAAAGAATTAAACCAAATGATAATGAATCGCAGCCAAATCTATATGAAAGAGAAATAGGAAAAGGGTCAGCAAAAGAATGAACAATAAAAATAAATGAAATAAAAAATATTGAAATTTGTACCATTCAAAATTTTTTATTTATAAAACATAGAGGAATAATAAATAAAATAAAAAAAATAAATTTTATCATTAAATTAAATTAAATGATTGGAAATAGTCATTTCCATGTGACCGAGTTATTGCAACTAAAATGGAGAGACCAAGAGCCCCCTCACATACCGTAAATGTCAAAAATATAATTAAGATTCTATGCTCATAGTTAAAAATTCTCAAATATATAAAAAGCAAAACATAAAGCCCAACAACTAAATATTCCAAGCTTAATAGCATAGAAAGTAAATGTTTACGATTTGAAATAAATGAGTAAATTCCGGTAAAAAAGATTATAAGAGGAAAAGTTCACCAGATTTGTGTTATCATTGATTTAATAGTTTAATAAAATACTGGTCTTGTAAATCAGAGATAAGCTGAGCTTTTAAATCTTCAAGAGAGAAATTACTTCCTTCACTAATCTCCAAAATTAGCATTTTGTATAAACTATCTCTTGATATTGTTCAATTAATATTAATTTCAGTTTCCTCAGTTCTTGCAATTTTAATGATCTTCCTTAAGCATCCACTGGCTATAGGGTTTAATCTACTATGCCAAACCTTAATAATTTGTTTAATTTCAAGATTATGAAGAAGATCTTACTGATTTTCATATATTTTATTTCTAATTCTTGTAGGGGGCTTACTTGTATTATTTATTTATGTTATTTCTCTCGCGTCAAACGAAATATTTTCATTATCTATTAAAGCTCTTCTACTAATAATTTTTTCAATCGGTAGATTAATTTTATTTGTTTATCCACTTTCAAATATTCTCTCAATTTATGAAAGAAATAGAGAACTTCTCTCTTTTTCACTAACAAGAGAAATAAATAAAGAAAATATTGAAAGACTAAGAAAAATTTATAGTTTTCCTACTTGCCTAGTAACTTTAATACTCATTGTATATCTTTTTATTACACTTGTAGCATCAGTAAAAATTACAAATCTATTTTATGGACCTCTTCGAAAAATATTTTAATGAATAAACCTATACGTTCAACACATCCATTATTAAAAATTGCCAATAGAGCCCTAGTTGATCTTCCATCACCAAGAAATATTTCCTCTTGATGAAATTTTGGTTCTCTTCTTGGGCTATGTCTTATTATCCAGATTTTAACAGGTCTTTTTTTAGCAATACATTACACAGCAGACATCTCAGTTGCCTTTGCAAGTGTAAATCACATTTGCCGAGACGTAAATTATGGTTGATTATTACGCACTTTACATGCTAATGGGGCCTCATTTTTCTTTATCTGCATTTATCTTCATATTAGACGAGGAATTTATTATAGATCTTATCTATTTACTCCCACTTGAATAGTTGGAGTAATTATTTTATTCCTTGTGATAGGAGCAGCTTTTATAGGATATGTTCTTCCATGGGGACAAATATCTTTTTGAGGAGCAACAGTAATTACCAATTTGCTATCAGCAATTCCTATAATTGGAATTGATTTAGTACAATGAGTATGAGGAGGATTTGCCGTCGATAATGCAACTTTAACTCGATTTTTTACGTTTCATTTTGTGATCCCATTTATTATTTTAGCAATATCAATAATTCACTTAATATTCCTCCACCAAACAGGATCTAATAATCCAATTGGATTAAATTCAAACATTGATAAAATTCCATTCCACCCATACTTTTCATTTAAGGATATTGTAGGATTTGTAATTATAATTTCTCTTCTAATTATACTAACTCTTTGGAATCCTTATATACTTGGAGATCCAGATAATTTTATTCCTGCAAATCCTTTAGTAACTCCAATCCATATCCAACCTGAATGATATTTTCTATTTGCTTATGCAATCCTACGATCAATCCCTAATAAATTAGGGGGAGTAATTGCCCTTGTACTTTCAATTGCAATTCTTTTTATTCTCCCTTTCACACATACTAGAAAATTTCGAGGACTTCAGTTCTATCCAATTAACCAAATTATATTCTGATGCATAATTGTAGTAATTATTTTACTTACATGAATTGGGGCTCGCCCAGTTGAAGAACCATATGTAATTGTAGGACAAGTTTTAACAGTAATCTACTTTTCCTTTTATCTATGAAATCCAATTGTGAGAAAATGATGAGATTCATTAATTAAATAGCTAATGAGCTTGAACAAGCTTATGTCTTGAAAACATAAGATAGAAGAAATACCCTTCTATTAGCTTTACTAAAAAAAATTATTATAAAATTAGTAACTTTACTCCAATAAAAAATAATAAAAAATTTAAAGAAAGGGGTAAAAGACATTTTCATGCAAGAAACATAAGTTTATCATAACGGAAGCGAGGTAGAGTCCCTCGTACTCAAATAAATACAAATGAGATAAAAGTAAGTTTAAAAAAAAATATTAATCTAAAAATATTTCCCCCCATAAATAAAACAGAAAAAAGTATTCTTATAAATAAAATACTTGCATACTCAGCAAGAAAAATTAAAGCAAACCCCCCTCTTCTATATTCTACATTAAATCCAGAAACTAACTCTGACTCCCCTTCAGCAAAATCAAATGGTGTTCGATTTGTCTCTGCAAGCGAGATTGTTATCCACGCGAGTGAAAGAGGAAATGATACTCACATAAATCATATATTTTCTTGAAACTTTAAAAAATCAAAAATTCTAAAGCTCTCTGTTAAAATAACAAGACTTAAGAGAATAAGAGCAAGACTAACTTCATAAGAGATAGTCTGAGCGACAGCCCGAAGGCCCCCTAAAAGAGCATAATTTGAATTTGATGACCAACCAGCTGATATAACTGTATAAACTCCTATTCCTGTACAACATAAAAAAAATAAAACCCCTAAATTATATGAATACGCCCCTAAAACTATTGGTGAACAAATTCATAGAATTAAAGAAATAAATAATGATAATACTGGAGAAATATAGTATGACAAATAGTTTGATAACAAAGGATAAGTTTGCTCCTTTGTAAATAATTTAATTGCATCACAAAAGGGCTGAGGAATACCTATTAATCCGACCTTATTGGGACCCCTTCGGATTTGAATATATCCTAAAACCTTTCGCTCAAGTAAAGTTAAAAATGCAACTCTTACAAGAACACAGATTACTAATAGAAGAATACAAATAAAAGATAAATATAAATCCATAAAATTCACGTTCTATTTGTATTTTACATACATTCATAAATTCTAAATTTATTGCACTAATCTGCCAAAATAGAATTAATAATATTCATTTTTAAAAATACAATTATTTTTATTCTAGGTCCTTTCGTACTATAGAATATAAAAATTTTAAAGATAGAAACCAACCTGGCTTACGCCGGTCTGAACTCAGATCATGTAAGGTTCTAAAAGTCGAACAGACTTAAAATTTAAACGGCTGCGCCTAAAATTATCCCTTAATCCAACATCGAGGTCGCAATCTTTTTTATCGATATGAACTCTCCAAAAAAATTACGCTGTTATCCCTAAAGTAACTTAAATTATTAATCGTTTAAACGGATCATTTATTCATTTATTTATGTATAAAAAATTAAAAGTTTTATAGATTTTAATATCACCCCAATAAAACATCTTTTCATATACTTAGAAAATGATTCTTTATTTAAAGTATAAGTTAAATGTAAAGATTTATAGGGTCTTCTCGTCTTTTAAAATAATTTTAGCTTTTTGACTAAAAAATAAAGTTCTAATATAATTTTAAATGAAACAGTTAATATTTCGTCCAACCATTCATTCCAGCCTTCAATTAAAAGACTAATTATTATGCTACCTTTGCACAGTTAGAGTACTGCGGCCATTTAAATTCAGTGGGCAGGTTAGACCTTAAATAGAAACAAAAGGACATGTTTTTGTTAAACAGGCGAATATTATATTTGCCGAGTTCTTTACCTAAACTTTTCCAATATAATTATTTATAAAATAAAATATACTAATTTTTTCATTATTACATATTTGAAAAAAATCAAAAAATTATTCCTATAAAAAGTTAAAATTAAATAAATAATTTTTATAAAAGATAATTTATTACAAATTTATTAAAGATTGCTACTTCTAAGCATACTTTTATTTACTATATTAAATTTTTTAAATATTTATCCTAAAGCTTATCCCTTAGGATATTAAAGTTATTAAATTTATAGTTTTAAAGAAACTATAAACTCAATAAATTCTAAATTAAATTTATTTCTAGGAAAACCAGATACCATTAAGAACGAATAACATTTCATTTCTAATTAAATATTCAAAATAGTTATAATACAATAACTTTAATATTTAATTAACTCTCTTAAAATCAGGAAATCTATATAATTAGAATTTAGTTAAAAAACCCTGATACACAAGGTACATCAAATAAGGATTTCTTATAATTTAATAATTTTTCATATATTTCAATATTCTCTTACGATACAATTAAGCTATTATAGAAGTTATTTTTTCTCTAAAAGATACTCAAACAAATAAATTTATAATTATTTTTAATACATTAAACAAAAAAAAATAAAATTTTCATAAACAAAATCTAATCAATTTATAGTGACTTGCACACTAATTCTTTCAATGTAAATGAAAAACTTTACTAAATAAGTTTTAAATTGACATTCTAGAGACACCTTCCGGTACCTCTACTATGTTACGACTTATCTTACCTTAGTAGTAAGAGCGACGGGCGATGTGTGCATATTTTAGAGCTAAAATCAATTTATTAGTCTTTATAAATTTACTTTCAAATCCACTTTCAGCTAATTTTTCATAATAGCATCCATATAAATAATTTTATTGTAACCCATTTCAACTTGCTCATAAGCTACACCTTGATCTGATATACACTCTAATTAAAAAGATTGAAAATTTTTATTCTTTTAAAATATTCTGATAACGACGGTATATAAACTGAAAATCAAAAACAAGAAAGGTCCATCGTGGATTATCGATTATTGAACAGGTTCCTCTGAATAGACTAAAATACCGCCAAATTTTTTAAGTTTCAAGAACATAACTAATACTACTCAGGCTTCTTTATACATTTTAAATAATAGGGTATCTAATCCTAGTTTATTAAAAAAATTTCTTAGTTCAATTATCCATAAAAAAATTTTTTATAATTTAAAATTTCACCTAATAAATTATATTTTAATTTAGCTTATTAACTTCACTTTAACCGACAAGATTCACTTATATCTTTTGTATAACCGCGACTGCTGGCACAAAATTGGTCAATATTAATTAATATTTCTATTTCTAAGTTTCCTTAATTAATAATATTAATTACTGCGAATGAAAAATACCTATTCATCTTAAATGAATAAGCACCACATACTGATATTTGCATGTAAAATAAATTAATAGCAAATCCTAAAGCTAAAATAAAACTTTATAGTTTTAGCGAAATGAAATATTAAATTTCAGAATTAGACCCTTTTCACCTGGATAACGAACATAAGTAAATTTTTCGATCGCAATTTCCCCACCCCCAAAACAAAATTATTGGTTAAATCTCTGCTAAAAAATAATTTTGTGGCAAATTACTATCTACAAGGACTTCTGGGGCAGCAGATGCCTACCTTTAATAGTAAATGCACTAAATTTAATCAATATTTTATTATAACATAAATAACTGCCCTACCAGCAATTTATGTTTGTATAAAAATGAAAAAGAAAAATTTTGATTATGAAGTAATTTTAAGGATAAACTAATTCGGAGCATGTTATCATAAGGAATCATTAAAGGCCCTAAACAATTAATGATTGAATAAAAAATGTTTTGAAAATATCACCAATAAAATAAAGCTTTGTATGGATTTAAAAGCCGATTGATATAAAAATAAAGTTTTTTCCACCAGCTTAACCAAGCCATTAAAAAATTAAAATAAAATTTCTATTCCTTACCCTAATTTAAGGAATAAAAAACATTTTATTATAATTTTATATTTAGAAAAAGAGCTCTAAAAAGATAATGAATAACAAAAAATTAATATTAATTAAAATAATTATTCAAAATTAATTTTAATTAATAATTTTAAAATTAAATTGATTTTTATTAAACACTCCTATTATTCATGTTTTACTTTTAATCCCTAACAAAAAAATTAAAACAAATAAAAGAAGCTATTTTCCAGCTTTTATACAAATAAATTAAAACCAAGAAAATTAAATTAATTAATAACAAAAATGTAGACAATAAAAATTACTAATAAAATTAACCCTACTTAAAGCTTTTAGTTATTTTTCTTGTCTACAAAAAAATAATCCATTTATTTACATTTGTCCAATAAGATTCTTATTACTGTCAAAAAATATGAATTTATAAAACAACTTATAATTCTATATTCTTCTTAATATCAGTAATTTAGCGCATTTGTTACTAATAAGCAGAAGATTTTGAAACATATAATGTAAATTTATAAGCAAATAATTTAATCCCTAATAAAAAATCATTTCCTTGTAAATTTATATGTAAAACAAATTACATAATTTTTCTTCATAATAGTTTCTATTTTACAACTTAAAAATAAAAATATTTTAAATTTGAATATTAGACCCTTTTCACCTGGATAATGAACATAAGTACAATCAAGCTTTAGATTCAGATGAACCTATATTTTTCAAAAATAGAGGAATCTGCACTATCACTGTCCCTAAAATAATCTCAATTTGATAGCCGATAATTAGAATTCAATATGCAGTTAATATTGTAACAAATAAAAATGCTCTTCCCTCAATTTAAAATGATTTATCAAACGAATATGGCTACTACAGTTAATTGAAGAATCACTAATATTATCCTTTTAAAAATATTTTAATAGAGGTAATTTCAATCCTCATCCTTTAAACTCATGCTCATATAAGAATTAAGTCTATTTAATTAATAAATTGATACATTACTTCAAGTAATTTTTTTTTTAATACAATAAAAATTCTTAAATGATTAATTTCCTTGTAAATATCATTATCAATAACAACTTGAAAAATTTTCACTGGTACACTTTTTATATTAAACATTTTTATACATATAATAATTTATTATAGTACCCTCAATGCTAGTTTTAAATAAATTACAAATATTAAATTAATAGATAACTTTTCCTCTTATCTTTTTTTTTTTTATCTAAAAATTTACTCTTTTTTAAAATTTTTCCAAAATCGTGTTAGAGGAAAAGTTATCAATAAATTCATGTTTAATTGGAATAGAAGAGAATAACCAATAATTTTTTAAATTTTTAGGAGAAAAAGTATAATCATGTACTTTTTTTTAAAAAATATACTTATTAATTAATATCCATCTATTAATCTTCAATAAAACATTTCTAGTATTTATATTTATCTATTAATTATAATAAATACTTATATATTAATAAATAAATATTAAATTAATTTATAAATATATAATAATTTAAAAATAAGTTATATATTTATATATATCTATATAAGTAAATTTTTATATATTAATATAGTTATATATATGCATAAAATAATTATCTATATGTAAATTAATAAGTAAAGATTTAAATACCCGTAGAATAAGAATAATAATATAAAACTCTCCAAACTAAAATAATATTTTACCAAAAAACATTCTCTACATGAAAAGAGGCAGATATTCTGTTTATGCACGTCCCAGTTCATTTAAATACTAACAACGTAAAAAAAAAAAAATTAGGTGTTTAAATAAAATTTTTGCATGCAAAACAACCAATTATTATTTTATCGATTATTTTTTTTGATTACGATGAAATTTTTTTGTAGTAAATAAGATGCCTGATTAAAGGGTTACTTTGATAGAGTAAATCATGCAATAACTGCTCTTATTATATTAGAAAGAGTTAAACTTCTCTAAAAGTATCAAAAACTTTTGTGCATCCTACACTATAATATAAAAAGGTAAGCTAAAAAAGCTTTTGGGTTCATACCCCACATATAAAGGTAAAATCCTTTTCTTTTTAATTTTTAATAATTCATCAAAAATTATATTCCTTTCAATTATGATTATCAGAGCCCTAATCTCTGTTTCATCAAATACTTGAATAGGTGTATGAATAGGACTAGAAATTAATCTTTTATCTTTTATCCCCCTAATAAGAGATAGAAATAATTTATTATCCTCAGAATCCTCCTTAAAGTATTTTCTTACTCAAGCACTAGCCTCTTCTGTTCTCTTGTTTGCCGCTACTTTAATGATTACAGAAGACATATGAATAGCTCCGAGACTTCTAGGATCCCCTAGCTTAGTAATCTCTTCATCTTTATTAATGAAAATAGGAGCTGCACCTTTCCACTTTTGATTTCCTCTTGTTGCTGAGGGGATAACCTGAACTAATCTAATCCTTTTAATAACCTGGCAAAAATTAGCCCCCCTGATGATAATCTCCTATTTTTCTAATTGGGTTCTATTCCTTTCAATTATTTTTAGAGCAGTTGTTGGAAGCGTCGGAGGACTAAATCAGGCTTCAATACGAAAACTGATAACGTATTCGTCAATTAACCATATAAGATGAATAATTGCATCACAGATACTGAGTGAAATACTTTGAATTAACTATTTTCTATTTTACTGCCTCCTTGCGATTAGAGTTTCCTTCTTATTTAGAATTTTCAATATTATCAGAATCAGACAATTGTTTTCATCTAGATTCTCTTCAATTCCTATGAAAGTAGCTCTATCTTCAAATCTTTTGTCCTTAGGTGGTCTCCCTCCATTTATTGGGTTCTATCCAAAATGATCCTCAATTCAAGTATTAACTGAAAATTCCCAACTTTTAATTGTTGTTATTCTAGTTATGTGTTCCCTTGTAACTTTATTCTTCTATCTACGGTTATGCTTTTCCTCTTTTACGATTGGATATAGTGAAATGAATTGAAGAATACTTTCTCAAAAACTCTCCCTTCCTCATCTCTTTTGCTTAGTTCTTTCATTTATTTCAATTGTTGGTCTTCCATCAATCAGCTTATCTTATTTAATAGTTTAAGGCTTTAAGTTAATAAAACTCATAGCCTTCAAAGCTATTAATATAAGGTAGTCTTTTAAGCCTTAGTAATAATTACACCTTCAGAATTGCAGTCTGATATCATTTTGACTATAAGACCTGATTAAAAAGAATTTCTTATAAGTAAATTTACAGTCTACCGCCTATTGTCAGCCATTTAATCGCGACAGTGACTTTTCTCGACAAATCATAAAGATATTGGAACTCTCTACTTCATCTTCGGAGCTTGGGCCGGAATAGTCGGAACTTCATTGAGTATGTTAATCCGAGCTGAACTTGGACATCCAGGAGCCTTGATTGGTGATGATCAAATCTATAATGTTATTGTAACTGCTCATGCTTTTGTAATAATTTTTTTTATAGTAATACCAATTATAATTGGAGGATTTGGAAACTGGCTAGTACCCCTAATACTAGGCGCACCAGATATAGCATTTCCTCGAATGAATAATATGAGTTTTTGATTATTACCTCCGTCATTGAGTCTCCTCCTCATTAGAGGAATGGTTGAAAATGGGGCCGGTACTGGATGAACTGTTTATCCACCTCTCTCCTCAGTAATCGCCCATGGTGGTGCTTCAGTTGATCTAGCAATTTTTAGACTTCATTTAGCAGGAATTTCATCAATTTTAGGTGCAGTAAACTTTATTACAACAGTAATTAATATACGTTCAACAGGAATTTCATTTGATCGAATGCCTCTATTTGTTTGATCAGTTGTAATTACTGCCCTTCTTCTTCTTTTATCTCTTCCTGTTCTAGCAGGAGCAATTACAATACTTTTAACTGATCGAAATTTAAACACCTCCTTTTTTGATCCTGCTGGAGGAGGGGATCCAATCCTCTATCAACATTTATTTTGATTTTTTGGTCATCCTGAAGTTTATATTCTTATTCTCCCCGGATTTGGGATAATTTCTCATATTGTTAGTCAGGAGTCAGGGAAAAAGGAAACCTTTGGGTCCCTCGGAATAATTTATGCAATACTTGCAATCGGTTTATTAGGTTTTATTGTTTGAGCCCATCATATATTTACGGTAGGAATGGATGTGGATACACGAGCTTACTTCACCTCAGCAACAATGATTATTGCAGTTCCTACCGGAATTAAAATTTTTAGATGATTAGCAACCCTTCATGGAACTCAGTTATCTTACTCACCTGCAATTATATGGTCACTTGGATTTATTTTTCTATTCACTGTTGGAGGTTTAACAGGAGTTGTTTTAGCAAATTCATCAGTAGATATTATCCTTCATGACACCTATTATGTAGTTGCTCATTTTCATTATGTATTGTCAATAGGAGCTGTTTTTGCAATTATAGCCGGATTTATTCACTGGTACCCTTTATTTACTGGCCTGATAATAAATCAATCCTGATTAAAAAGCCAATTTATTATTATATTCATTGGTGTAAATCTAACATTTTTCCCTCAACATTTTCTTGGACTGGCAGGTATGCCACGACGGTATTCTGATTATCCAGATGCTTATACAACTTGAAATGTTGTATCATCAATTGGTTCAACAATTTCATTACTCGGAATCTTATTATTTCTTTTAATTATTTGAGAAAGTATAGTTGTTCAACGACAAGTAATTTTCCCGGTTCAACTTAATTCATCAATTGAGTGATTCCAAAATTCACCTCCTGCCGAGCACAGTTTTTCTGAATTGCCATCCCTCACTAACTTCTAATATGGCAGATTAGTGCGGTGGATTTAAACCCCATTTATAAAGTTTTCTTTTTTTAGAATAATGTCAACTTGATCAAACTTTGGGCTTCAGGATAGAGCTTCTCCATTAATAGAACAACTTATCTTTTTCCACGACCATACACTAATAATTTTATTAATAATTACTATTTTAGTTGGGTATTTAATAATTTCTTTGATATTTAATCCATTTGTTAATCGATTCTTATTACATGGTCAGTTAATTGAAATTATTTGAACTATTTTACCTGCTATTATTCTACTTTTTATTGCTCTTCCCTCTCTTCGACTTCTCTACCTTCTTGATGAAATTAATACCCCTTCGATTACCCTAAAATCGATTGGGCATCAATGATACTGAAGATATGAGTACTCAGATTTTACAGGGGTTGAATTTGACTCGTATATAGTTCCCCTAAGAGACTTACCTCTTGATGGCTTTCGACTTTTAGATGTTGATAACCGGGTTGTCCTGCCAATAAATTCTCATATTCGAATTTTAGTAACTGCATCTGATGTAATTCATTCATGAACTGTTCCAGCACTAGGAGTAAAAGTTGATGGAACTCCAGGTCGATTGAATCAAACAAACTTTCTTATTAACCGTCCAGGCTTATTTTTTGGTCAGTGTTCAGAAATTTGTGGTGCAAACCATAGATTTATGCCAATCGTAATCGAAAGAGTTCCTACAAAAACCTTTATTAATTGAATTAATTCACTTTAACATTAAGTGACTGAAGGTAAGTGTTGGTCTCTTAAACCGTAGTATAGTAAATTAACAATTACTCTTAATGAAAAAGTTAGTTAATTCATAATATTAGAATGTCATCCTAAAGTAATTATATAATAATACTTTTTGATTCCTCAAATAGCCCCTCTTAGATGACTAATCTTATTCAGAGTGTTCACTATCTCTTTTCTTTTATTTTGTACAATAAACTATTTTTCTTCATTCCCTTTACCTAGAAAAAGAGGCATAAGAGGAAAAGTTATCTCTCATTCACTTTCTTGAAAATGATAACAAATCTATTCTCCATTTTTGACCCTTGTTCAAGATTATTCTCTCTTTCAATTAATTGAATAAGAACTTTTCTTGGAATTCTTTTAATCCCCTCTTCTTTTTGATTAATCCCCTCACGATATTCAATAGTTTGAAGAAATGTCCTTCAATCCCTACATTCTGAGTTTAAGGTTCTTTTAGGGCCCTCATTAAAGGGAGGGACTTTTATTTTTGTTTCTTTATTTAGTTTTATTCTATTTAATAATTTAATAGGGCTCTTTCCATATATTTTTACAAGAACAAGTCATCTTACAATTACTCTTTCAATTGCTCTCCCTCTATGACTTTCATTTATATTATTTGGATGGCTAAATCATACACAACATATATTTGCTCATTTAGTACCTCAAGGAACGCCACCCGTTTTAATACCCTTCATGGTATGCATTGAAACAATTAGAAATATAATTCGGCCGGGAACATTGGCAGTTCGTCTCACAGCAAATATAATTGCTGGACATCTACTTCTTACACTCCTTGGAAATACAGGAATATCAATACCCTCTATTGTTGTTTCAGTACTTGTCGTTGTTCAACTCCTCCTCCTTCTTCTCGAAACTGCAGTTGCAATTATCCAAGCCTATGTATTTTCAGTACTAAGTACTCTCTACTCTAGAGAAGTATAAAATGTCTTTACATTCAAATCATCCATTCCACCTTGTTGACTATAGACCTTGACCTCTTACAGGAGCTTTAGGAGCTTTAGTCACTGTATCAGGGATAGTAAAGTGATTTCACTACTATGATATATCTTTATTTGTGTTAGGAAATTTAATTACTTTCCTAACAGTTTATCAATGATGACGAGATGTAACACGTGAAGGAACCTTCCAAGGGTTACATACTCATGTAGTAACTTTAGGATTACGCTGAGGGATAATTCTATTTATTGTCTCAGAAGTTTTATTCTTTGTTTCATTTTTTTGAGCATTTTTCCATAGAAGACTTTCACCTTCAATTGAACTAGGAGCATGTTGACCTCCAATAGGAATTACCCCCTTTAATCCATTCCAGATTCCCCTTTTAAATACAGCAATCTTGCTTTCTTCCGGAATTACCATTACATGAGCTCACCATTCTTTACTAGAAAATAACCATTCACAAGCAGTCCAGGGTCTAGTTTTTACCGTAATTTTAGGGATTTATTTTTCTATTCTTCAAGGATATGAATATATTGAAGCCCCCTTCACGATTGCAGATTCAGTTTATGGATCTACTTTCTATATAGCAACTGGATTCCATGGATTCCACGTAATTATTGGAACTACTTTTCTTGCAGTCTGTTTAATTCGCTTATTAAATAATCATTTTTCAAGAGACCATCACTTTGGATTTGAGGCAGCAGCTTGATATTGACACTTTGTAGATATTGTATGATTATTCCTTTATATTTCAATTTACTGGTGGGGAAATTAATTTATGTAGTATAAAGTATATGTGGCTTCCAACTACAAGGTCTATAAAAATAGTATAAATAATCATATTAGTATTTTCTTCTTCATTAGTTTTAATGGCTATCTCCTTTATTGTTATAGGGCTAGCTTCTTTTTTATCTAAAAAGACTTTTGCTGATCGAGAAAAAAGATCCCCCTTTGAATGTGGATTTGATCCAAAAACCTCATCTCGAATTCCCTTTTCTCTACGATTTTTTTTAATTACAATTATCTTTCTAATTTTTGATGTAGAAATTGCAATTATTCTGCCAATAGTAATTACATTAAGATCTTCATCAATGATTTCATGGATATTAACCTCAATTTTCTTCATTTTTATTCTCCTTGTAGGGCTATATCATGAATGAAATCAGGGAATATTAAATTGATCTTTTTAGGGCTGTAGTTAATTATAACATTTGATTTGCATTCAAAAGGTATTGTATCAATCTGCCTTAAATAAGAAGCGATAAATTGCAATTAGTTTCGACCTAATCTTAGGTATTCATACCCTTATTTAACAGAAACCAAAAAGAGGTATATCACTGTTAATGATAAAACTGAGCAAAGCTCCTGTTAAGAAACAGGATGATCAAATAAAAGCTGCTAACTTTTTTTTTAAATGGTTTAATTCCATTTATGTTTCTATTTATATAGTTTATAAAAACATTACATTTTCACTGTAAAGATAAAGTTCAACTTTTATAAGTTACTAATTAAAGTTCTCAAATATTTAAAGATCTATGATCACCTTAGTATCTTCAGCACTATGCTCTTTATAAGCTATTTAAAT
>CATQJF010000075.1:0-10165 GCA_958299015.1 Tetanocera ferruginea | reverse complement strand
TTGATTGGGTTGTGGAAGAAAACTTTAGTCAAATCCCAAGTTGGCATTTTGCGGTTGATGAGGTGATCCCTGTTGCCATACGGCGTTGGCGAAAAAGTTGGTTTGCTCGCGAAATTCGGCACGAACGTCAGCAATTCTATCAACATTTACAACAAAAACAGTATGACTATATTATTGATGCACAGGGGTTAATCAAAAGTGCTTTTTTGATGACACGTAAAGCAAAGGGTATTAAGCATGGACTCGATAAAAAAAGTGCCCGTGAACCGATAGCCAGTTGGTTTTATGATGTTAATCATTTTGTGCCAAAACAGTGTCATGCGGTGGAACGGATACGTTCTTTATTTGCACAAAGTTTGTGTTATCAATTAACCGAGCAGATGGGTGATTATGCCATTGCAAGTCATTTTATAACTCGATTGCCTGAAGATAACCAACGTTATTTGATGTTTCTACACTCAACCACCCGCGATGATAAACACTGGTCCGAAAAGGGATGGCGAGAACTGATCAAATTGATTGAACCAACTGGTTATAAAATTAAATTACCGTGGGGAGCCGAGCACGAATATCAACGTTCTATTCGCTTAGCAGATGGATTGAATCATGTCGAAGTACTACCAAAATCGTCATTAGCTGAGATAGCCCGATTACTGGCAGGTGCTAAAGCCGTGGTCTCTGTTGATACAGGATTAAGCCATTTAACGGCGGCACTGGATCGACCCAATATCACCCTTTATGGCCCAACAGATCCACAACTGATTGGCGGTTATGGTCAAAATCAGCATAGTTTAATCTCGCCACAAAAGAGTATGCAAACCATCACCGCGGCAATGGTTTATCGGGAGTTAGAAGCTTTAATAGACAAAATATCATTGATTAATATATAATCAATAGCCAAATTATATTAACAAATAGCATTTATTGTATAACAAGAATTTTTATATTCGCTACAGTAACTTCTTCAACTAATGTGATACTTATTGAACTATTATGAATCCACAACAAAGCAAATCCTCGCAAATTGGTCTTATTTTTGGTAAATTTTATCCATTACATCGTGGTCATATCTACCTGATCGAAAAAGCATTAACGCAAGTCGATGAATTGCATGTGATGCTAGGCTGCGAGGAGACGCGCGATCAAAAATTATTTGCAGATAGTCAGTTACCTTTTCAGCCTCAAGTCAAGGATCGTTTAAATTGGTTGCAACAAACATTTAAAGATCAGCCTAATATTCATATTCATGTATTAGATGAAGCGGGGATTGCCTTTTATCCTAATGGTTGGCAAGATTGGAGTAATCGTGTTAAACATATTTTGGCTGAATATCAAGTCACACCGACCGTCATTTTTACCAGTGAACCGCAAGATGCCGAGCATCATCAACGCTATTTTGGTTGTTCAGTTAACTTGATTGATGTTGATCGTGATTTTATCAATATTAGTGCGACAAAAATCCGTCAGAATCCATTTCAAAATTGGGACTTTTTAGCTAAAGCGGCGAAACCTTTTTTTGTAAGAAAGATAGCCATCATCGAGAGTGATTATCCTTTCAACGATTTAGCAAGACAATTGACCAATATTTATAATACTGAATATGTAACCAATGGTTATACCCATTATATTTGTCACCAAAATGGTGACGAGCATTGTTCCGCCATTATTGATGAAGCAACTTATATCCAAATTGCCACAGTTCACGCTCAAAGAATAGATGAAGCACTTAAGCAAGCTAATCGGGTGCTGTTTGTTTCATTTGATTTTGCGACATTACATCATTATTATCAGTTAGCGTTTAATAAGCGAAATGCTCTTTTTGATGAGTTTTGAAGCGAATTACCATTTTGATTTAATCGTTGATAAACACGATTTTGATAAAACTGACTCTTCACTGCATATTTTTGAACAAACGCTTCAACAAGTTGAACAGCTGCTTAAATAAAGACAATTGCTTATTCATTATCTGATTGGGCTAGTTATTGTGTGCAGCCGTCGCTTGTCCTGCTGTCAGTTAGGACTGTTGTAACGTCTTTTTGCGTTGCTTCATGCAATGACTTATTAACCCATTTATATTTGACAAGGGTGACCAATCAGGTAGGCATTTCATCCAGCTATATTATTTAACGACAATGACGCTAAATTTCAATTGACCTTATAGCTACTTTAAGCTTTATAGTGGACCTAATCAATCGCGAATCTTAGGAAAAATAACCATGTGTTCATCTACAAAACCATCAATTACAGCGTATGAACAGGCATCATTGTCTCAACCTTTACTTAAAAACCATCGTGATCATCATATCGGTGAAGACAATTACAACCATAATCAGGAGCAACCTGACGTAAATAGTTGTCGTGAAAGCAATAAAACTAGTTGTTGTGCAAAGAATCAATGTGATACTCGAATCGAACTAAGTGAATTACCCACTGGATCAAGTACTAAGGCTATATATCGAATCTTAAATATGGATTGTCCAACGGAAGAGGCATTAATTCGTAAAAAGTTAAGTGAGTTTACACAAATAACTACCTTAGAGTTTAATCTAATGCAACGCATTTTAGTGATTAATCATAATAATGGTGATTTAGCTCAAATTGAAAAAGCTTTAAACGATATTGATATGGGACCAGAGCAGATTACCGATTCAGCAGCGCCACTGACACATGAGTTAAATACAGAGGTTAAATGGCTCCGTTTAATTGCAGCCGCAGTCGCCGCTTTTGCGGCAGAAGTGATTGAATTAGTTGTAGGTCATCATTGGAGTGTTTTGGTATTGGCGCTTGTTGCAATTTTATTGAGTGGTCTTGGTACTTATAAAAAGGGGTGGATTGCACTTAAAAATATCAATCTAAATATGAATGCGTTAATGTCTTTTGCCGTAACAGGTGCTTTGATCATAGGCCAATGGCCAGAAGCCGCGATGGTGATGGTATTGTTTACTTTAGCAGAAGTGATTGAGTCCAAATCAATTGCTCGAGCACGTAACGCGATTAGTGAACTATTAAACTTAACGCCTCAGCGTGCGACTATTTTACAATCCGATGGAAAATGGTTGGAGCAAGACGTTAATAGCATTCAAGTAGGTACAGTCGTTCGGGTTAAACCAGGTGAAAGAATTCCCCTTGATGGTGTATTAACTCAAGGTCAATCAACTATTAATCAAGCCCCCATTACTGGAGAGAGTTTGCCGATTGAAAAAACAGTTGGTGATTCAGTATTTGCGGGCACCATTAATGAAGCGGGTTCATTTGAATATCAAGTAACTGCATTATCAACCCAATCAACCATTGCTCGAATTATTCATGCTGTTGAAAACGCACAAGCCAATCGTGCGCCAACTCAACGGTTTGTGGATAGTTTTGCACGGATTTATACACCCGTAGTTTTTTTTGTTGCGTTAACTTTTGCGCTGATCCCGCCATTATTTGATGGAGCATGGCTAATGTGGATTTACCGGGGATTGATCTTATTAGTGATTGCTTGCCCATGTGCATTAGTTATTTCGACTCCGATCACTATCGTTAGTGGTTTAGCGCGAGCAACTCGTTATGGTATTTTAATCAAAGGTGGAACTTATTTAGAACAAGGTCGAAAACTTAAATGGTTAGCATTGGATAAAACGGGTACCATCACGCATGGTAAACCAACACAGACCGACTTTAAGGTATTAAATAACACTTTATCAGCTAGCGAAATCCAACAAATTGGTGTCTCTTTAGCTGCACGCTCGGATCATCCTGTATCAAAAGCGATTGTCACAGCAGGACTGCACACACAATTACCGCTTTTGGATGTCACTCATTTTACTGCGATTGTTGGTCAGGGAACATCAGGCATTATTAATGGTGAGCAATGGTATTTAGGTAACTCTCGTCTGGTGGCGGAACTAAAATTTAGTCGTTCACAACTAGAACAACAAGTTTCCCAGTTAGAACAGCAAGGAAAAAGCGTGGTAGCTTTGATCCACTATTCTAAAGGTGTACAAGCCCTTTTTGCAGTTGCAGATACCATAAAAGAGAGCAGTATTGAGGCGATTAAACAACTAAAAGCACTGCATATTAATACTATCATGTTAACTGGTGATAACGACCATACAGCGCAAACAATCGGTCAACAAGTCAATGTTGATATTGCAAAAGGTAGTTTATTACCAGAGCATAAATTAACCGAAGTTGAACAGCTAAAATCTCAAGGAAAAATCGGCATGGTAGGGGATGGAATTAATGATGCACCTGCACTGGCCATGGCTGACATTGGTTTTGCTATGGGCGCAGCAGGGACTGATACTGCAATAGAAACCGCAGATATTGCATTAATGGATGACGATTTACGCAAAATAGCTGCATTTATCCGTTTATCGAAAAGTACTCACGCAATATTAGTGCAAAATATTAGTTTTGCATTATTAATCAAAGTGGTGTTTTTCATCCTAGCTTTTAAAGGTGATGCCACTATGTGGATGGCGGTATTTGCGGATATTGGAACAAGTTTAATTGTGATTGCTAATAGTTTAAGATTATTAAAAAAGTGAGTTGATCAGTAGTGGCTTGTTATTTTGTTATAACAGGCCATTTTTAAACTTTATTTAAATGTCTTATTAGTCTTTGCTTTTACATCACGCATTGACTGTAAAATGCTGAGATAATTGTCTAATCGCCAAGCTGCGATCTTTCCTGTTTTTGCCGCTTGTTGTAAGCCACAATTCGGATCAGTTGTATGGTTACAATCTCTAAATTGGCAGTCAGTTAGACAATCATAAAATTCAGCAAAACCTTGCATCACTTGCTCTGGTTCCAAATGCCATAAACCAAATTCACGAATGCCTGGGGAGTCAATAATATCCCCGCCCGATGGTAAATGATAAAGTTTTGTTGATGTGGTTGTATGTTGACCTAATCCTGAATTCTCAGATACATCACCTACCAGCACATCTTGCGCTAATTCGGGTAATAGTTGATGAATAATACTTGATTTACCAACACCAGATTGACCCACTAAAATGGAGATTTTATTCTGCAATAATTGTTTAAATTCATCTAAATTTTCAGCCTGTTTACAAGAGATAAACAATACTTGAAAGCCAAGTTTTTGATAATAATCTAATTGTTTAGTTACATCTTTTAACTGTTGTGGCGTTAATAAATCAATCTTGTTAAGTACAATAACGGGTTCGATATCGGTGATTGCACAAGCGACTAAATAGCGATCAATAATATTGAGAGAAAGTTCGGGCACAACGGCCGATATAATCATGATCTGATCAATATTAGCTGCTACTGTTTTGATGCCATCATAAAAATCGGGACGGACTAGTTTTCTGACTTACGAGGATATGTAGCTTCAATGATACTGTTTATTTGTGGGTCACGATTTTCACGCCAAACGACGCGATCACCGGTTACTAGTGATGATAAGGTGCGACGAATATTGCATCGGAAAATTTGTTTTTGACTATTTTCGACATCGGCAACCTTGCCAAATCGGCTAATGACTGTGCCATCTTGTGGCGCAAAAAAATCAGCATCATCAAAATTATCTTTTTTACTATTATTTAAACGTTGGTTGTTTTTTTCATCAACACGTCGCTGCTGAACTTGCGATAATCGATTTTTAGCCACAAATTTTACCTTATTAAGATAGCTGCATATGAAATCCAGTGGTCGATTATATACTCTTTATGGATTAAGGTGTAGGAATAAAGTAATTGGAAAATTTCGATATGTGGTCGAAAATTGCGGACTAGTAAATATAACTCATTGATGAGTGATAGTTAATATGCCCGCGATCGGTGAGTTACTTTAAATTAATATTAGATCGTATTAGTCACTACAAGGCCCTTATCGCAATATCTGGTAGGATCTCTTCGACTTGCCAGTAAAGTTCAGCTGAGATTTTATCAGCTAGCTGGCAGTAGATTTGGGTCAATTCACCCTCCGGGTGATGGATCACTGTTGGAGTGCCTTGATCCAAGTCTTGACGTAAAGTACGATTTAGAGGGACTTGCCCAAGTAGCTGAGTATGATATTGCTGAGCAAGAGATTTAGCTCCCCCTTCACCAAAAATAGCCTCATGATGACCACAATTTTCACAGATGTGATAACTCATATTTTCAACAATACCAATGGTTGGAATGTTCACTTTATTAAACATTGCAATTCCTTTTTGCGCATCAATCAGAGCAATGTCTTGCGGAGTAGTCACAATGACAGCCCCTGTTACTGGAATATTTTGACCTAAGGTAAGTTGAATATCACCGGTTTCCTGGTGGCATATCAATAACTAAATAATCTAGTTCAGGCCATAAGGTATCTTGTAAAATTTGTAATAGTGCTTTACTTGCCATTGGTCCACGCCAAATCATAGCACCATCTTGTTCAACTAAATAACCAATTGAATTAGTGGCTAGTCCATAAGCCATAATAGGTGCCATATGTTTATTATCAGGTGATAAGATAGGTTGATTTTGCGTGCCTAACATCGTCGGGATTGACGGACCATAAATATCGGCATCAAGTAATCCAACTTTTGCGCCTTCCTGTTGTAAAGCCAAAGCAATATTAACAGCAGTTGAAGATTTACCCACACCGCCTTTGCCTGAACTCACCGCAATAATATTTTTAACATTGGTTATAGCATGTTGTTGATTAGCGCGTTTTAAGGTCTTGATTTGATATTCAATTGACCATGCAATATGATTAGCACCGGTATTGGTTAGTAATAGTTGCTCCGTTGTTGCTTTTAACTGTTCAAACGTGGTTTGCCATGCAAAAGGCATCACTAGTTTGAGTGTGAGCGTTTGTTGATTAAGTTCACACTGTTTTAAAGCATTAAGTTCAATTAAATTTTTTTGTAGTGTTGGATGAGTAAAACCCGCTAAAATAGCCGATACTTGTGATCTCACTAAAGACATACTCCATAACCTTGTTGTATTGATTGTTTATGATAAATTATGGCACAAATCTAGCAGTAATCCTATGATTGATGTAGTATATTAGGCTATTTTTAAGAGAGCAATATTGATGACGGTGTCTGATAGTCATGCAGTATCAGTCGACGATTATTAAAACGCTGCTCTGCAATGTTAATTAATAATTTAAGGTAAAACAATGGCTAACAAACGGAAAATCTTGGTAACATGTGCGCTGCCGTATGCAAATGGTTCAATTCATTTAGGCCACATGCTTGAGCATATTCAGGCTGATGTGTGGGTTCGTTACCAACGTATGCGTGGCCATGAAATCTATTTCATCTGTGCTGATGATGCACACGGTACACCGATTATGTTAAAAGCTGAGCAAATGGGGATTTCGCCAGAACAGTTAATTGCTTCAGTTAAAGAAGAGCATCAAAAAGATTTTGCTGGATTTAATATTAGTTTTGACAATTATCATTCAACTCACAGCCCAGAAAATCGCGAAGTAGCAGAGATGATTTATCGTCGATTAAAGGCGAACGGTTATATTAAAACAAAAATTATTTCACAACTATTTGATCCAGAAAAACAGATGTTTTTACCGGATCGTTTTGTCAAAGGCACGTGTCCTAAATGTAAATCGCCTGATCAATATGGGGATAACTGTGAAGTTTGTAGTGCAACTTATAGCCCAATTGATCTTATCGATCCTAAATCAGTAGTATCGGGTGCTACGCCGATCGTTAAAGAGTCGGAGCACTACTTTTTCGATTTACCTGCTTTTAAAGTGATGTTACAAAGTTGGATCCGCTCAGGCACATTACAAGAGCAAGTGGCCAACAAAATGCAAGAGTGGTTTGATGGTGGTTTGCAAATGTGGGATATCAGTCGTGACTCACCTTATTTTGGGTTTGAAATTCCAGATGCACCAGGCAAGTATTTTTATGTGTGGTTAGATGCACCAATTGGTTATATGGGGTCATTCAAGAATTACTGCAATCATCATCCAACGGTTAATTTTGACGAGTTCTGGCATAAACAATCGACAACCGAACTGTATCATTTTATTGGTAAGGATATTGTATACTTCCACAGTCTATTTTGGCCTGCTATGTTAGAAGGAAGTGAACATCGCAAACCAACTAATATTTTTGTGCACGGCTATGTCACCGTTGATGGTGCCAAAATGTCTAAATCACGCGGCACTTTTATTCAAGCCAGTACTTATCTAAAATTTTTAGATCCCGATTGTTTACGTTATTATTATTCAGCAAAATTATCATCAACCATTGATGATATTGATCTGAGCCTAGAAGATTTTGCTCAGCGAGTTAATAGCGACATTGTTAATAAAGTGGTTAATTTAGCCTCTCGTTGTGCTGGCTTTATTAATAAACGTTTTGCGGGTATGTTATCGGCGAATGTTGTGGATCAGTCTTTGTATAGCCAATTTGTAGCGCAAGCTGAATCGATTGCTCACTGTTTTGAAGCTCGTGAGTCTGGTAAAGCAATTAGAGAAATCATGGCATTGGCTGACGTGGCTAACCGTTATATTGATGAACAAGCCCCTTGGGTGATTGCTAAACAAGACGGACAGGATCAACAATTACAAGATATCTGTTCAATGGGCATTAATTTATTTAAAGTATTAATGACCTATTTAAAACCGATTATGCCAAGTTTAGCTGAACGTAGTGAAGTATTTTTAAATACAGAAACTGAACTGGCAATCGCTATTGTCACCATTAATAGCTCATAAAGTAAATCCATTTAAAGCATTATTTACGCGAATTGAAATGAGTAGTATCGAAAATATGGTTGAAGAGACAAAAACATTGCTTAGCACTAATGACAATAAAGCAAATTCTGCGGTGATAAGCAGTAGTGCACCTATCGGTGAAACGATTAAATTTGATGATTTTGCTAAAATTGATTTAAGAGTCGCTTTGATTAAACACGCTAAATTAGTTGAAGGTTCGGATAAATTATTACAGTTAACACTCGATTTAGGTGGTGAAAAACGTAATGTATTTTCGGGTATTCGCAGTGCTTATCCGGATCCAAGTGTGCTAGAAGGTAAATTAACCGTGATGGTCGCAAACTTGGCGCCGCGTAAGATGCGTTTTGGCCTATCTGAAGGGATGGTGTTAGCAGCGAGCAGTGATGATGAGAAAGAAGGATTATACCTATTATCACCTGATAGTGGTGCTAAACCAGGTATGAAAGTGAGTTAGTTTTCTATCAGATAGGGCTGAAGTCACTAAGCCCTATCTTCTCTATATAACTTATTTATTTCGAAAAAATCTTGTGTAATGATAAATTAATCGTTCTATCCCAATACAATAATTGATTGTGCTAGTGTTCTTTTTGGTGTAATAATAACCACCATAATATAAATTATAAACAAAGAGAATATAATGTTTGAAGGAATAGTACTCATTATTTTATTAATCCTATTTGGTGTGATTATAATACCATTGATTTTATTTTTTGTGCTACAAGGTAAAGTCTCCCAATTACAAATCGATATTTATTATTTGAAGCTTGCAGTCGAAAAGTTACAGTCCTTTATCAATCAATCTGATTCATCTAACGTTGGTCTAAATCACGGCAATGCTGTGGATAATACACCGACTCAAGTGAATACACCGGATTGTGTTAGCGTTGAATCAACAGAACAAATTATTGATATTGAGTCTGCCCCCTTGATTGAACACGACAATCAAACAGCAGCCACCACAGAATTTGCTGTAGAGGAACCCGTACAAAATAGTGAATCAGAACATTGTGTTTTATCAGAATTAGAACCTATACCATCATTTACACCCGTTCAGGAATCATCTTCATTAATCGAAAAAACTCAATCAACTTATGACAATTCCTCAGAAACTAAAATAAAAAATAATGAGACTGATCCAGTCGACGAATTTGGGTTACGTTTAATTCGTTGGTTTATCACCGGTAATCCTATTGCGAAAGTTGCCGTGATTATTTTATTTTTGGGTCTATCTTATTTGCTTAAATATAGTATCGATCATGAGCTACTTATCCCTGAAGTTCGAGTGTTAGGTTCACTCGTTTTAGGGGGTGTTTTATTCGCGATTGGTTGGCGATTAAGATTAAAAAAACCTTTATATGCCTTAATTCTACAGGGTGCTGCAATTGGTGTTTTCTATTTGTCGATTTTTGCTGCCTTTAAATTATATGCACTTATTCCAATGCTGCTTGCTTTTGTATTGTTAGTTATT
>CATQJF010000074.1:0-90779 GCA_958299015.1 Tetanocera ferruginea | reverse complement strand
ATTTTATATTTTATATTTTATATTTTATATTTTATATTTTATATTTTATATTTTATATTTTATATTTTATATTTTATATTTTATATTTTATATTTATATTTTATATTTTATATTTTATATTTTATATTTTATATTTTATATTTTATATTTTATATTTTATATTTTATATTTTATATTTTATATTTTATATTTTATATTTTATATTTTATATTTTATATTTTATATTTTATATTTTTATATTTTATATTTTATATTTTATATTTTATATTTTATATTTTATATTTTATATTTTATATTTTATATTTTATATTTTATATTTTATATTTTATATTTTATATTTTATATTTTATATTTTATATTTTATATTTTATATTTTATATTTTATATTTTATATTTTATATTTTATATTTTATATTTTATATTTTATATTTTATATTTTATATTTTATATTTTATATTTTATATTTTATATTTATATTTTATATTTTATATTTTATATTTTATATTTTATATTTTATATTTTATATTTTATATTTTATATTTTATATTTTATATTTTTATATTTTATATTTTATATTTTATATTTTATATTTTATTATATTTTATATTTTATATTTTATATTTTTATATTTTATATTTTATATTTTATATTTTATATTTTATATTTTATATTTTTATATTTTATATTTTATATTTTATATTTTATATTTTATATTTTATATTTTATATTTTATATTTTATATTTTATTATTTTATATTTTATATTTTATATTTTATATTTTATATTTTATATTTTATTATTTTATATTTTATATTTTATATTTTATATTTTATATTTTATATTTTATATTTTATATTTTATATTTTATATTTTATATTTTATATTTTATATTTTATATTTTATATTTTATATTTTATATTTTATATTTTATATTTTATATTTTATATTTTATATTTTATATTTTATATTTTATATTTTATATTTTATATTTTATATTTTATATTTTATATTTTATATTTTATATTTTATATTTTATATTTTATATTTTATATTTTATATTTTATATTTTATATTTTATATTTTATATTTTATATTTTATATTTTATATTTTATATTTTATATTTTATATTTTATATTTTATATTTTATATTTTATATTTTATATTTTATATTTTATATTTTATATTTTATATTTTATATTTTATATTTTATATTTTTAGAACTGGATAATTATATGGAGTGCAAATATCTGCCACATAGCTCTAATGTCGCTTCATCGTCGGTAGTGTCACCTTCTATTTGTAATTATTCAGTGTCTATACTACTTCTTAATACAAAAGTTTTATCATCACAGAATCTGGATGCTGCGGTCTTTGCGTTTAATACAACGCTCATTGATTGCTTCCTTAGGGCTATTTCGCAAAGAAAATTGCAGGCCCTTCTACAATTTCAGGCCCTGTGTGGTATACCGATGAATTAAGAAAATTGAGAAACTTGAAATCTAAATATTTTAAAAAATATCAAAGAACACATAGCTTAACCGAGTTTGGCTGTTATACTTCTAGTAAATACAGTTACCAGCAGTTGTGTAAGCAATTCTATAATATATACTTAACAAAAGTAAAATTTAACATTAAGGCCCGTTAACTGATCTCCAAAGTTTCCCAAATTTCTTAACCCCAGGTTTCGTAAACAGAGTTTAAATTTTAAACACAGTTAAGATAATTTTCGTAGCTCATCTCATTTTTATCGGCAGTTTACTTAAACTCTGTTTAAAAATTTAAACTGAAATTAAGACATATTTGAGTAAAAATTCTAAAACTGTGAAGTAGAACTATTTAGAAGTAGAAATATTTCAAAAATGTTTGATAACAATAAATCAAACCCAAAGCTGAAGACGCTGTTTTTTGTATGGTAATTTTAAGGATCCCCAGGTTTGAAGGAATCCCAACAGGCTTTTTTAAAAACAATGTGAAGCTGCAAAAATTCATTATTATTCATGTTTTGCTAACTGTTTTCAACGTTTTGAGCCGATTCACCCGTGGAAGTGAACTACACAGTATTAAAACAAACAAACAAATTCTAAAAAATCCATTTTACAAATGGCATTTATTCATTTAAGTTTAGACATAAAAAACGGATCATTTGATGCATATTCTTGTAGATTGTTAATTTTCTTTTCTTGATTGCAGAGTTTTCAAGAGACTGGACAGCGTTATCTTTTCTGCAATAATTTTAATTTTTTTATTTGAGACACAAACTATTAAAACAAGTTAAAATACTCACGCAGAAAATATCCATAATGTGTTTGTTTATTGTTTTGAATTTATTTGAAGTATAATTTTTTTTAAACATAAATCTTTCCAATTTCCTCAGTAAATTTTTGACAATATCTAATTTTCAATTTTTTAAACCTGGAATTCCTGTGTTAAAATTTAAACTTGCGTCACCAAGTTAAACGTGGATTTTTTGAAATAAGTTATCGGCGTGAAAATTTAAACTCAGGTTAAGGTATTTTAAACTTTGTTTAAGCTAACCTTTGTTTAAAATCGAGATGAGTTAACGGGCCTTAGTTTGATTTATTATTTTGGAGCTTTGTAAATACAAAACGCAAGATTGATTCCTATCCTTCTTTTATGAAATACACAAATGTGGAATCTGATAACGATAAAAGCATTTGTAACCTTTTTGCTGACTTCTGCTGAAGTCGACTTATTTATCATCATCTTTTGATAATGGTAGCTATCCCTTTAACGTTCATTCTGGGGATATTTGCCTCCCAATAGTTGACACCAAAACAGTTTTATCTTACTTAAAAGCTCTTACAAATTCGCATAACAGTGGTCCCGACAACATACCTTCAAGTTGAAATACTGCTGTGCAGAATTAGTAACTCCAATCGTTTAGCTTTTTACCTATTCCTTAAAGTCTTGTTATTTTCCATCTACCTGGAAATACTCATTCATTCTCCCATTGCATAAATCTGGTGATCGGTCTTTAATTGATAACTATCGTGGAATTGCGAAATTTAGTGCTTTGCCCAAACTTTTTGAGGCAATTATTACTTCACAATAATCATAGTGTTAAATCTTAGGGAAAATCTACGATCACTTACCTCCTTGAATTTACATCTAAAACAATAGATATGTTTGGGAGAGGTTTACAGACTGATGTTATCTACACGGACTTTAACAAAGCTTTTGATGTTGTAAATCACAAACTCTTGATTCTAAAATAATCTTTGATTGAATATCCCACAAAAATGGTGAGATGGATCGAATCGTATCTAAGTAATAGAATGCAATCTGTTCTATTTAAACTCGTGCAATTATACGAGTTTCCCGTTATCTCTGGGGTACCCCAAGGAAGTCACCTTGGGCCTCTTTTGGTTCTAGGGTCCGCCATCTAACTTTTTTTTCAACTAGTGCTTATTTCGTGAATGGTAACACTTGGCACATGTCTGATTTGACAGATAATTAGTTTTATCCTTCCGCTGAACGAATATGGTTGTGTATACGCTTGAAAAACGCTGGGAAAGACTGAGACATTACTTTGAAAATCATGGTAATGTTGCAGAATGTGTGCGAAAATCGCGTAGAGATTTTGGAAGAACAGAAGCACCGTCAGCTCCATATGTTCATTATCTTGTGAAAAAAAGTGAAAGAAACTGGCATCTTCATCGATAAGCCAAAGCGTGAAAAGCCAAAAACAGTGCGTACACCCGAGATTATTGCTGCTGTGGCAGAAAGAGTGCATGAAGCGGCATCAACATCAATTCACCGTTGTTCTTAACAATTTAACATTTCAGAGACATCATTGAGACGAATTTTGCATAAAGACCTTGGCATGACGCCAATTGGTTCAGGAGTTGAAGCCAACTGACCATCCAATGCGTTTTCGCTTCGCTGCACACAATCGATAATGTGCTAAAAAATTGGACCGATCGTGTAGGCTACTGTATGGCTAGCCGAGACAGCCATTTGAATGAAATTATTTTCCATTATTAACCGAAAGGATTGTACATTCAAATAAAAAAAGAAATTGAGAAAATATTCAGTAGTTTTTTTTATAGCATTTTCAAAAAAAAAAGTTATTTGGTTGACCCCTTATATATGGTTATACTTATCAGTGCTGCGTGTAGATAACTCCCACCGTTCTAGGCCAACAACATGATCTGTATTATTTTAAAATATCGAATATAAAATTAACGTTAATTATAAATACTATTTTATTTCTGTTATTGTATTATATTTAATATTGTTATATATGATAATGATAATTTTTTGTGTATTGTGTAAAAAAACAATAAAAAATAATAAAAAAAACAATTCAACAAAAAAAACAAAAAAATTAAAATATATAAAACCCAGTAGCGTCTGACCCATAGTGGGCGGCTTTCTGGTCTGCGTCTGTACCGTAGCGGTCGGCAGTCTTTAAAACCTGTCCGAAGGTATAAAAAGATATGGGAAGGACACCCTGAAAATAAACCATCATCGCATAAATGTCTGGTAATAACACTATTACTCCAGGTGGCAGCCACAATAGTGGAAATCTACCCATGGGAACTCCCACGGTCGGGGCAAGGATTCTGGAGGCCCCAACCAACATTTCAACATTCACTGTTGCAGCGGTGGCATACTCGGCCGCTGCACCAGTTAAAGCTACGAGTAACAGCGATCCCACTGAGAACCCATTTAAAATGAGTTCCAGGATCCAGCGATCGCCAATAAAAGGCACAGCCCGTGGCACCCCAAGAGAGCCACAATCGAGAGAGTCGGTGAATACATCATCCACCCAAGAAGCACCAAGCGCCGGAGTTGACGACCCCGTCATCAACAAGCTGGATAAAGTGAAATCACTTATCCAAGGCCTGGCAGATTTTGTGAAGAGCAAAAACAACGTTCATCACGAAATCAAGAGGCTTATAATTATAAACCTGGCAGATCTGGCTTGCGTTGACCTCTCATTCGAAGTCCAAGCAGATACTGCGAAAAAACAACAGCAGTATAGTTGTTCGCAATCGCACAATTCTACTGTGCGATTGCATAAAGACTCACAGACGGATCCGATTTTCCAGAAGATCCCAAAGGCCACTCCTAAAAGAGCAAGCGAATTCAGCAGCGGCTCTCGGAAAACGCCACCAAAGAAGACTCGATTACAGCAGCTGGCAGTCGAGGAGGGCACTCCTAAGCCCATCTTTAACGTGGAAAAACCGTCCACGCAACCCGAAATTTCATCGCCGAAGCGCAAGGTCGAGACTTGAACCAAGGTCGTAAGCAAGGCGAAAAAACGCAAAAAACGTAAAAAATCGCCCCAGAAGCTAGCCAGACCAGATGCCATCGTTGTAGCGAAAGCGGGTGAGCTCTCATATAGCGACATCATCAAGAAGATGAAAGAAGAAAAGGCACTCGAAGGGTTCGGTGAAAACGTCTCAAGAGTTAGACGCACTGAAAAAGGTGAAGTGCTTATTCAGCTTAAGTGGTCCACAACCCAGTCGACTCAGAAGCTAAAAGAAAAGTTCGACATGGTATTTAATGGCCAAGCCGAGACGAGAGCCCTTACAGAGGAGATGCAGGTCGAAATTAAGGACCTGGACGAAGTGACAACATCGGACGATGTGCGAAACGCCGTCCAGAAATATCTGGGTGAGCCTATAGCGGTGAGCGTGAAGTCACTTCGTAAAGCCTATGCTGGCACACAAATGGCGGTTGTAAGCCTCTGACACAGGCAAGAAAGATGACCGAAACTGGCAAGCTTAAAGTTGACTGGGTCATATGTAGGGTTCGAGAAAAATTTACTCAAACCAGGTGCTTCAAGTGCCTCGACTTTGGTCATAGCGCAAAAAGCTGCAACAACACTGACCGAAGTAAGTGCTGCATGAAGTGCGGTAAAGAGGGCCACAAGGCGAAAAAGTGTAGTGCGGAGGCAAGCTGCTTTTTTTGCATGGCCAAGAAAAGCACAGAGACAAACCACCGTGCCGGAAGCTGGAGATGTCCATCCTTCAAAAAAGCTACCTGTAGCTTAACCTTAACAACTGCCGGGCAGCGCAAGACCTACTAGCGCAAACGGAGAGAGAACAGAGCACCGATCTTGCAATTCTAAGCGAACAGTATACCTGCAAAAACCCAGGAGTTTCGGCCTCAGACAACACTGGCAAAGCTGCTGTATGGTCGTGCGGGAGGGACCCCCTCCGTGTACACGTTCGTACACGCGCAAACGGCTTTGTTCGAGTAGAGGTAGAGGGTATTCAGATTGTGAGCTGCTACCTTGCCCCAAGTTTGTCAGTTGAAGAGTTTGGCGAGACCATAGATGCTATAGTTGAGGACGTACAAGGGACTAAGCCAGTTCTAATAGCTGGGCTGTAGAATGGGGTAGTCAACGTACAAACCAAAGAGGCTTCATTCTTCTCGAGGCGTTCGCGTCACTTGACGTGGTGCTGTTCAATACCGGATTGCAGCACACATTCAGTAGTGCAGTAGGTAGCTCCTTTATTGATCTGACCTTCGCTAGTAGTGAGCTTGGTATTCAGACTGGGTGGATGGTGCAAGATATTTACACGCACAGTGACCACCACGCCATTACATACACGTTAAGTAGACAACATCGTAGCCGAAGGAATAGTAGCGAAAACAGATTCGCTAGATGAAGACATCTTCAGAGTTATGATGGCCGACATACACCTCGCCGGCATAGCAACCGATATGGCAAGACAAGCTACTGACCAAGTCAGGAGAGCTTGCGACGCTTCTATGCTCCTAAGAAGACCAAGCAAACGACAAAGCTGCCCAGTTTACTGGTGGTCCCATGAAATCGCAGAAGCACGCAGAGAATGCATGCAAGCTAGAAGAAGATACTACCGCTCAAGAGGTACCGACAGATTCGAAGTTCTTCGCGAATCCTACCGTGTATCCAAAAAATCTTTGAAAAAAGCTTTTAATAGGAGCAAGCGCGAGTGCTTTCTGCAGCTATGTGATGAGGCAGAAGCTAGCCCATGGGGAACCGCCTACAAGATAGTAACAAAAAAGCTGAAGGGGTTTAGACAGCCCACTCCTACGGACCCACACCTGCTTGGTAACGTTGTAAGGACTCTCTTCCCGCCACAACCAGCAATTTTGCCCCACGATGCAGATGAAGACGATCTGAATCAAATAGTAAAGGTAAGCACTGACGAGGTGGTGACAATTGCCAAATCCGTGAAGAACGATAAGTCACCAGGGCCACATAGTATTCCTAACCGTGCGTTAAAACTCGCCATCTTAGAGCAACCTCAGACATTTGTCGAGCTCTTCAACGCCTGTCTAAAGGAAGGCATATTTCCAGCTCAGTGGAAGGCCCAGAGACTAGTGCTCATACCAAAAGGCAGTGCCTCCACGGAAGGTCCCTCAAGCTACAGACCAATTTGTCTGCTTGATACATTAGGGAAAATCTTTGAGCGACTGTTGTGCAACCGAATTGAAGACGCAATTCAAATAGCCGGAGGGCTATCCAATCGTCAATTTGGGTTTCGGAAACTGCACTCAACGACAGATGCCATAAAGCTTGTCACCACAACTGCGCAGGAAGCTATCGCAGGCACTCGATGGAAGAATGGTGCAAAACAATATTGCCTTGTAGCAACGCCTGATGTACGCAATGCGTTCAACTCAGCTAACTAAAGCAATATTTTGAAAGCTCTTAGGGAGCTTAGAGTACCAAGCTACCTCACGAAAGTTATTGCGAATTATTTCCATGAGAGCGTGCTGCTATATTCAACCAATAGCGGCGCAAGGACGTACAATATCACTGGTGGCGTTCCACAGGGGTCAGTTCTAGGGCCCCTTCTGTGGAACGTCATGTGTGATGGTGTTCTAAGGCTCGAGGTACCTACAGGTGTCAAGATCGTCGGATTCGCGGATGATTTAGCGGTTGTTGTTACAGCTAAACACCTAGAAGAAGTAGAGGCCCTTAGTAGTGTTGCTATTAGCACTATCTACGACTGGCTAAGACTGGCTAGGAACATAAGACGGAGGCGGTGCTTATTAGTAGCCGTAAAGTCCGAAATCGCAGTTATAAACGTGCGCGGGACGGAGGTACGCTCAAAATCATTTATTAAGTACCTCATTGTGCTAATCGACTCTCGACTCTGTTTCAAACAGCACCTAGAGTATGCCCACAGAAAAGCAGCCACTTCATGCCTGGCGCTAGCAATAATGTTGCCAAATACACGAGGACCAAAGCAAGCTCGCAGCACACTTCTTCTCAATGTCGTGCGTTCGATTTTGATGTACGCATCAACGGTCTGGGCTGCAGCGATTAAGGTGAAGTCCTACCGTCGAGGAGTAGAGTCGGTGTACAGACTAGGCGCTCTTAGAGTGTGCTGCGCTTTCAGAACAGTGTCTCAGGATGCAGCTCTAGTGCTCGCTAGCTCGATCCCCATCGACCTCTTGGTGGAAGAGGCCCAACCAGAAGCTGTTAGCGAGAGCGCATCCTCTCGTAAAAAATTGGCGCGAGAGAGAAGTATATCCCAGTGGCAGGGACGTTGGGATAGATCGGCGAAGGGACGCTGGACCCATCACCTCATCCCTAACCTTTCCGTGGGGTGTGGTAGAAGTCATGGTTCAGTGAATTTCTACCTCACCCAAATTCTGAGCGGGCACGGTTGCTTTAGAGCATACCTATGTATATAAATTCAAGCATGCAAGTGACCCCTATTGCACTCACTGGTAGCATAGTAGAAGACACTGCACACGTCCTCTTCGAGTGCCTCACGAGTTGAACCTAGGTTCAACCATGAAAGGCCAGGGTATATTAACTTTGTGCAAACGTTTGTAACGCATAGAACGAAGCGAGTCCGGTACAGAAAAGTATATATATTCTTGATCAGCGTCACTACGTGAGTCGAGCTATCGATGTTCGTCCGTCCGTCCGTCCGTCCGTCCGTCTGTCCGTCTGTGTGTTGTCCGTATACACAGGATAAGAAGAAGGAGTTGAGATAATTGGATGCAACTTGATACACATAGTCACATGAACCCAAGGATCTGCACTATTGAATATTTTTGGAATCCGCCCACGGACACGCCTACCTCCCATACAACGCAAAAATTGAAAACTGCATAACTCAGCTCATAATTAACCTACAACAATAAAATTTGGTATTTATTTGTTTTGTATCAACACAAAGATTTTTTTGAAAAATGGGTGCCATCCACACACGGACACGCCCACCTCCCATGCAACCCAAAAATTGAAAACGCAATAAATAAGCCTCTGTTTAACCTACAGAGCTCAAATTTGGCATATATATTTTTTATAACAAAACAAAGATGGTTTTGAAAAATGGACATCACCCGCCCACGGACACGCCTACCTCCCATACAACGCGAAAATTGAAAACTGAATAACTCAGCTCGAATTTAGCCTACAACAATAAAATTTGATATGTATGTGTTTTATACAAACACAAAGATGTCTAAGAAAAATGGACGTCATCCGTTCATGGACACGCCCACCTCCCATACAACCCAAAAATTGAAAACGCAATAAATAAGCCTCTGTTTGACTTAAAGAGCTTAAGTTTGAAACATATCTTTTTTATGACAAGACAAAGATGGTTTTGAAAAATGGACGTCATCTGCATACGGACACGCCTACCTCCCATACAACCCAAAAAGTTTAAAACTCAATAAATAAGGTTATGTTTGTCATAGAGAAATTAAATTTGATATGTATGTATTTTATACCAAAACTAAAGTGTGTTCAAAAATTGGGAGTAATCCGTCCATGAACACGCCCACCTCCCAAAGTGAAAACACATTTAAGGCATTAACTGTGAGCTACAGGAATAAAACTTGGTATGTGTAAATTTTTCATCACCATTTAAATGCAATTAAAATATAGGCTTCATCCGCCCACGGAGACGCCCATTTACAATAAAAAATTTTTTATTCTTGAAAAGTGGGTTTAGGGTATTTCATAGTCGGCCTAGACCGACTTTAGACTTTTTTTACTTGTTTGAATTGAAATTATTGAATTGTTTAAGGTACTATTACAGTGTGTAAAAAATAAAAAAATTTTTTTTTTTTTTTAGAATCTGGTGCCTTAAAGTCTTAAGAATACGTGTACGAAATTTTAGAAAAAAATATCAAAAAAAAAAAAAAGATATGGTATACATTATATTCGTATGTCACGCATTTATTCATATATTATCGTTCATAGAAGAAAATCTAATCGCGATTTTCTCGAAACAAGTTTTTTCGAATTGGTTTCTAAGATATCTCGAGTTCTGCTTGATCGATTTCGATGAAACTTAATTTATTGCAATCCTCATAGACTCTGTTAAGCACTCTACCTATAAAAAGCAGAGAAACTTTTATAGTTTGTTTTTTACGGCTAAGAATATCTGCCAAAAAGAGGGGTTTTTTGTAAATTTGTTTTTCAACGCATGCCATTTTTTTTGTTTGCCTTATTTTTTTATTTGCGTAGGTAGAGTGCTCAACTACAACCCTTTACTGAAGAATACACTTTGATTTTTTACTTTCCGACGCCTTGGAAATGCTGGAGACGAGAAACCAACTGACAACCTTTTTTTAAACAGGCCAACTTCAACGACCTCTAGAAAATAAACAACAAATACAAAAACAAAAAAAAACATTTTTTTTATATCTTCCACTTTAACTGTACGTAATGTAAATAAATTTGAATTGAATAATTTTAAAATACTATGTAAAAAAAATTAATAAAAAATGTGTTGTTTTTAATAGCTTCACACTGTAATAGTACCTTAAAAGGCAGTTTTGCCAGACACATACACGCACATTTCCGTATTTATTTATTTCACCCTTTTTCTGGAATAATATCTTAGCGAAAAGTAAATAAAACTCTAACTTTAACTTATTTTAGATTTAAGGTTGATTTATTCCAATTTTTCACATTCATTCGATTATAAAAAAATTTAAGTTTATAATTCTTAAAAAACATATTTTTTAAGAATTATATTTTGAGCTTTTAATGCCAAATAATTCATGAAGTAACAGGTTTTGCTACAACAACAAAATTCTTAGCAGAACAACCGAGCAGACTATACCATGGTTTCGTCGGACGCTACTCCGACTCATCAGTAGTCTCTGGTGGTTCTGGTGGTTTGCGGCAGTTGCATTTATTAGCTTCTCAAAGTTAGTGGACTGCATGAACCACCAGAGACTACTGATGAGTCGGAGTAGCGTCCGACGAAACCATGGTATAGTCTGCTCGGTTGTTCTGCTAAGAATTTTGTTGTTGTAGCAAAACCTGTTACTTCATGAATTATTTGGCATTTAAAGCTCAAAATATAATTCTTAAAAAATATGTTTATTAAGAATTATAAACTTAAATAAACAAAGTAAACTGCCGCAATTTTATAACTCATGTAAGCTGGTGCGAGCTAAACCTACGAAAACATGATGAGTAATTATATGTTTGCGCATATAATAAACATCTGCTTTCAAAAAAACCTTCTTCACGCCTTCTATGGTTTAGTACCAACAAAATGTTGGAACCTAGATGGACACGTGATAAAGAAGTAAACAAAAAGCGCAACAACAAAATCTTTGCAGAATCAATGCAGTCAACTTTTTGAAATTCTGCGACTAGCAGAAGAGTAGAAAAACACTGCTTTGATTAAGTGAAAAGTGCATCGGAATTCCATTTTGGTTTTGCGGCAGTTGCATTTATTAGCTTCTCAAAGTTAGTGGACTGCATGAACCACCAGAGACTACTGATGAGTCGGAGTAGCGTCCGACGAAACCATGGTATAGTCTGCTCGGTTGTTCTGCTAAGAATTTTGTTGTTGTAGCAAAACCTGTTACTTCATGAATTATTTGGCATTAAAAGCTCAAAATATAATTCTTAAAAAATATGTTTTTTAAGAATTATAAACAAAGTAAACTGCCACAATTTTATAACTCATAAAAAAATTGCACAATTATATTTTCAAGTATGTGCAATGAAAAAACATAGTTCTTTTCAATTAAAAAAAAAATTAAAGGAATTTAAAACTCATTGTTTCAATACAAAATGATCTTGAATTTGAAATGAATTTTTTAAATCTATTATATTGATCTACCGAATTGTATTACAATGACTGATTTCAACGAAGATATACTAGACCTTTCAACTTTTGCACATTCAATAACAATATATTCGACAGTTTCGAAGATATCGACGTTCAAAGTCGAAAACATTTCACAATTTTACGTAGTCTGCTCTTTTGAAACCCTTGTATCTTTGATATTTTTATACGAATTTACAAAAACTGAATGAATTTTAATAAGCATTTTAGTTTTTTTTATTATCTTGCATATTTTCAAAGAAATTGAAAAAAACAAACCGTTTTGTACGTTAAATTTTATTCAAATGCACACTACTTTTGTATAAAATTATTTTCTACTTACGTAGGTACTTTTTGAAGTAAATTTTAATAAAATTGAATGTACAAAAATTTTTGTTTTTTCAATTTGTTTGAAAATATGCAAGATAATAAAAAAAAAATTAAATGTTTATTAAAATTCAGAGATTTTCTACAAATTAAAAAAAGTTTTTGTAAATTCGTTGAAAAATATCAAAGATGAAGGGTTTCAAAAGAGCAGCCTACGTAAAAGTGTGAAAGTTTTTCGACTTTGAACGTTTTTCGTCGATATCTTCGAAACTGTCGAATATATTGTTATTGAATTTGTAAAAATTAAAGTCTAGTATGTCTTCATTGAAATCAGTCATAGTTATACACATCGGTAGATCAATATAATAGATATAAGAAAATTATCAGAAAAAGAACTGATTTTCATGTTTTTGCCTATAACTCAAAAACTCAAGCTGATGGAGAAAAACGAAGTCCATATTTGACTTCATTCGGCAGCCAAAATTTATTCGGAATTGTTTATCGAGATCTCTGCACTTTTTATAAAGCTTAATTTTGTTACTCTGTGTTATTAGATAGTCATTAGATAGAGAAAAATTATATGACAAAATTATCGCAAAATTATCAATAACTTCGTTAATATTTATGTTAATGTCTCTAATTATATGCAATAATGCGAGTCCATTCAATCGTTCTTCTTGCATAGTTGAACGTAATCATGTTTTTAATCGTCGCAGTGTAGAAAAACTTCACTCAGCTGTTGCTACTGATAGGAAGCGTGGCAAAGATAGCAAACCGTTTTAGAAATTAGTAGAAAAATGTCATTATTACAAAGAGTAAAACGGCGTTCATATCAATAACCTTAGTTTCGCTCACCTTTTTACACTGCCAAATTTAAAGTTCATGAAATAATTGAATTTGAATTAGTTCCTTACTAAAAGTGGACTAAACGTGGCAGTTCCATTTCATTAAAGTCGGTTGTGGTAATTGGGTTGGTTTGTTGCAATTATAATTATTAGTACCGCCTGGGGTCGAAAATCGACCAATTTTTGTTTGCTTATTTATAGTTGTATAAAATAATCGGTGCAGTCCTTCTCCGCACTCTAATTCATTTAAAAAAAGAATTATCAAAATCGGTTGAAAAACACGGGAGAAAATGGTTCTTAGTTGTTTTCACTACGCCTATTTATATTATGATGAAGTTAAGGTAGGCTTGAAAAATTTCAGAATTACTAAAAATTAAGAATTAACTCAAACAAAAATAAATGTATGCAACAAATTTTTTGCGCAGTTGATACAATTTCAGCAACTATAACCTAACATTAATTCACTTCAAAAAACCCTGTTATATAAATATCAAATATGATAAAAAGTATTACAGATGTTTAAAATATTTTCATAAAGACTATAGCTGAAATATTTCTGAAAAATATTTTAACTGATGATGAAATAATTGAAGTAAAAACAGACTATTGGATTTTACATTGTTTGAACTTTTTTTTTTGAAAATTTATAAAGTGAAATCTGAAAATAACAATGCACGTATTGTTTTTTTATGGTTAAATTTGTTGGCCCACAGGTTGCAAAAAAGTTTGGTAGGTTTTCACTAAAAATTTAGAAGAATAAAATATTTTAAGTGGCAACTATGGTCTTCATTGCCAAAATTGCGCTCATTACAAATCAAAATCAATGTTACTTGCTCAATGATTTCATATAAAGGGCATTTTTAAACTAATCGTTAATGTTTTGTAAAAATATAATTATTATAAAGCAAACACTTACGCTGAGGTAGTGACTTCAGGTTTTTTGTTCTATTTTTATTTGTAAGAAAACAACGCGTCTTAAAAGTTGATTGTTTAAAACATGGCTGTAAATTTTAGTACTTAAGGAAATGTAACTTTATTTTCAGGATCATTTTTAAAAAAGGCAAAGTTACTACCTCGACTTAAGTGTTTGCTTTACATATAATTATATTTTGTTTTTTGAAGATGACTACAGATCGTGTTAATCTACAAGCAAAATGGTCCTACTCGTCTCGCATCGCTTCATAAAAACGTCACCTACACGCAAATGACGTCACAAAACAAAAATATGCAAAATTTTTTTTTTAATACTTTAATAATCGTTTAAATCAATAAAAAAACTAAAGTTTAACAATGTTTTTGACCATTTTTTTGTAGTATTCTTTCAAAAAACGTCTTCAGAATCGCTTATGTATGCATAAAAGTACCCTTAAGCTGTGAGCACAATTATTTTCTACAAATAAAGTATTAAAAAGTAAAGTATTTAAAAGTTCTTGGGGGGTTATTACCCCCTTTACCCCCTTGTATCCGCGCCTGGGTTCAACGAAGCAAGAACTGATGCTTCGGTCCGCCTGGGTGAAGTAGTGAAACCCCAAAACTTATTGAACCTCATGTTGAGAAGCGAAACCAACTGGTCAGTGGTAAGCTCTTTGTCCAAACGCATAATCGACGAACTTCGAAGAGTCCAGCGTTTGCAAAATAGTTCAGCTTGAGATAGGGAACTATATTCGATGTTTAGGGTTCTCCCCGACCGAGAGTCGACATCAAGTTAAGGAGAAAATTTAGGCTCTTAACTTGACAGTCATCCGACAGACAAAATTAGTCCATCAGTTTTCAGCTTAGTGCTGTTCCCCCATCCCGCGAAGTTATGCCTTACGGCGGTTCCACGGAATTCATACTGGGTCGAAAATTCAATGCGGAGGTTTAGGTTTAGTGCGCAGGAATCGCACACTCCCAACTGCACGGTGGGGACTTTTGAAGGTTCCCCCTTCGCGAATAAAATAAAAAAAAAAAAAAAACATATAGAAACAACATCTTATTAGAACCACAACAACAACGATGACATCTTAAAAGAACAACAACAACGATCGTGGTTGGCTATACAAACAACAACTGCGTTCTCAGTTCTGCGCTCTCAGGCTGCCGATTGTGTTGATGAGGGATGGCAGGGGCATGGCTAGAGACAAACAAACTTTTTTAGCTACTCACCAAACATGAGAAAATAAGCAAACCGCTGCTAGAATTTAACATTTGCAGCTCATGTTAAAGAAGATTTTATTTTCGTTTGGTCCGTGCCCATCTTGACATCTTGCAAGAATTTGGTTGCACACGAACTTGGTTTGATGAGAAGTCTTCATAATATATGGTTTTTGCCGCAAGTTATGGTGTCAGGAAATAAATTAACTTATATTCTAACATTGTCTTATAAAAAGTGTTGAAAATTTCATTGTTTGTTTTTATATGAAACGAAAATAAATTCGCGAGGGAATTAACCAAATAATTTTTTTTAATATTGCATATTTGAATATAAGGATACATTTTTTAAAGTAAATTAATATTTAGACTAAGGATCGAGACGAGAAGCAAGAGCATTTCAACATTCTTTAGCTTTTTCAAAATAATGAAATTAAGTTTTTCCATTCAAAATGGCAACCAAAACCACTGGACGGACATAAGTCAAAACTATGTTTATGATTTTTTTAAATGTGATTTGAAATAAAAACTTGAATTAAAGATCCCCTGAAAATGTCAACAAATAATTCACGAAAATTCGGGACAATGTTGAATATTTGTTTTATATAAGAATTGAATAAAAAAACACTGGTCAAAAACCTCCTTAAATATTTAAATATTATAATCAAAATTTACTCAAAACAACATACAAAAGCAGGGATATATGCTTGTTTTATTAAAAGTGCAATTGCATACTTACCTAGTTTTATACGTCTTTGCTTAAATCGTTCGGCAAATGCTTCTAACTCCCTTGGATCAGTATCTGCATCGGGATGCAGTCCGGCAGCAGCAACTGCTGCCGTTATAGCAGGATGGTGTACTGCCGAATGTCCATGATGTCCTAAAAATAATTGTATTAAGGATATTAAATAACGACTTTAATTTAATTTATTAAATAACAACTCAATATAATAAGAATAATCATAATTTTATGAATAAAATTTGGATAAAGAAGGTCTAAGGTTTTTCCAATTTTATAAATTTCTGTAATTTTTATCAGCCAAGAAGAGAAATGAAACTTTAATGGTGTTGAGTTCGTTGACCTTACAAATAGATCAAACACCATTTTCTACTTATTAACTTGACAAAGTGTTGTTAACCTTCAAGTGAATTTTGGGTCAATTTGATCCAAACAAAACTTTAAACGCTTCTTTCTCCGCTTATTTATGTTCAAATCAGCTAGATATTTTGGCTCAATGTGTAAATCGTATACGAATTTTACGAATTTGACATGTCCACATATTTCAAATTTGGCATATACAAAAAATTTCCGTTATATGTATTTTTGGGTCAAATTGGCACAGCACTGATTCTATTATTATTTATTATTGGTTGACCAATTTTCTGCGCAATGATGCCAATAAATCGATTCAAGCAAATCAATCGCTGTCTTTGATTCGATGACAAAGAACAGAAAGGAACAACAAAAGAGAACCTTGCACCGATTACTAATTTTCGACAATTGGGTTCAAAGATTGAAAGTGCTTTGTTGCCCAGGTGAATTCATTACTGTCGATGAACAACTGCTACGTTTCCGTGGTAGATCACCTTTTACGCAATATATACTTTCAAAACCCTCGAAGTATGTAATTAAGTTGTGGGTTGCAGCTGATGCCGAAACTTATTAAGCCGTGCGGTGTCTGATATGACTATGGAATCTGTACATCGAACAACGAAAAAAAGAAATGCAATTGCGTTCGTAGACAGTGTTCCCTAAGAAAGTTCCGAGGAACAGTAGCAACAACCACAGCTCCTCATCCATGCATTGCCATATGTGCCCACCTCTTCCCAATTCAAATAAACACAGAATTCGATGTGATAAATGCGTGAAGTACATTTGTCCGTATCATCGCTTCAATTGTCGCACTAATAAAAAAAAACTAGTAAGGTATATCTTCGACTTGGCGGAAGTTAAAATACCCCCACGGCCGATTCTTAAGGGTGGAAGAATCTTAAATTGGAGGGCTTTTTGTATGAGATTCTGAGAGATTTTATTATTTTTATGTGTCTAAAATACATACATATCAAATTGTTTTCCTGCAGCTTAAATATAAGCTTTTTTATAAAGTTTTAAATTTTGGGGTTGTATGGGAGGTGGGCGTGTTAGATTGTGTATGACGCCAATTTTTCTAACATACCTTAGTTTCGACATAGAATACACAAATACCGAGTTTCTGTCTTGTAACTTTAATATTAGCCTCTGTATAGATTTTTCAATTTTGGGGTTGAATGGGAGGTGGGCGTGTTAATGTGTGGATGACGCCCATTTTTATAACACACCTCAGTTTTGACATTAAATACACAAATACCGAGTTTCCATCTTGTAACTTTAATATTAGCCTCTTTATAGATTTTTCAATTTTGGGGTTGTATGGGAGGTGGGTGTGTTAATGGGTGGATGACGCCCATTTTTATAACACACCTCAGTTTTGGTATTAAATACACAAATACCGAGTTTCAGTTTTGTAACTTTAATATTAGCCTCTTTATAGATTTTTAAATTTTGGGGTTGTATGGGAGGTGGGCGTGTTAGTGGGTGGATGACGCCCATTTTTCTAAGACTTCTCAGTTTTGATATAGAATACACATATACCAAATTTTAGTATTGTAACTTTAGTATTAGCTTCTTTGTAGAGTTTTCAATTTTGGGGTTGTATGGGAGGTAGGCGTGGTTTTCATCCGATTAAGCCCATTCTCGAACTTGACCTTAGTTTTTTTAAAAAAAGCTTAAATATCGTATTTCAATACGATAGCTTCAAAATTACGGCTGTAATCGTGTCCACAGACAGACAGACGGACAGACGGACAGACGGACAGACAGACGGACATGGCTAAATCAACTCAGGTGGTGATGCTGAGCAAGAATATATATACTTTTCCATACCTACCACGCCTCCTTTTGGGTGTTACACACGTCGTGACAAAATTAATATACCCCTTACGCAGTACGCGTGGGGGTATAAAAATAAATGCATTAACACATTTTTTATTTAATTTCTTCCTCAGCTTTTCAATGCAATTTCCACTTGGGAAGTTTTCAGCAAGTTTTTTATGCACTTTCAAAATGGGTCAATATGGCTCAAAAGTTCTTTTGTGTTTATAATTCCAAAGTTTACTTGAAGGTTAAGAATATTCTCTTTTCGACCAATCCACTCCTAATGCAAGTCGTGATTGACCTCATACTCTTCAATTTGCTTGAAATTTCGGATATAGGTTCCTTTTCCACTTAAAAAACATAAGTTACTTGTTTTTTTATCACCACTTTTTGTAAAGTTATGAGAAATCAAATTTTGATAGAAGTACAAAATTTACAAATGGAGTCATTTCCAATAAATCATATCTCCGTCATCTGTTATCCTATTTATGTAAATGAAGTATGATTAGAAAGCTATTGAAAAGCGATTTTTTCAAAACAATTAAAAATTTAATTTGCTCATATTTCAAAATTGCATTTTGTTTTTATAATTGTTTTTTCAAAAATTTTAACTTTCAACCAAAATAAAAATTACGATGGCCAACTGAAACGTTTTTCTCAATTCTATTTTCCTGACATACAATTTCGCTTAATCGTTCATAACATTATACCGTTTGAGATATTTATTCAAAATCTTCAGCAAACATGTGTGTCGATTACTTACTTAGGTGGCCATGACAATCCGTGGTCAGGTTACGGCCAACTTCAACAGTTCTCACAAAGCGCCTCTGCTCTGCACACGCTTTCTTCAAATTCTTTCACCAAGCGCCTGATCAATCCATCTGAGGAATGAACTTCCTCCTCGTCGTCGACCCTCGGCTTTCGCATTAAACACCTGTTTCGTTGGAGCTTCTACATCCATTCGATAGATATGATCAAGCCGCTGAGTTGTTATACGCTGAACTAAATTAATGTCGTCGATTTTCATTCAAATGCGATAGTCGTCGCCAATTCGAACAGGACCATAGTTTTTGCAATAAACTTTACTTTCGAACAATCCAAGAACATCTGTTTGCGATATCACTAGGGCTGCCAGGGCTCAATCTACACGCGGGTTGTCTCGATTTTCATCTCAAAATTGTGCGTCCCGCGAAGACCTTATGCGGGACGCCAATTGTTCCGATATTTCAAAATACTTTTAATTATTTTTGTATTATTTGAATTACTCCTTAAAAATATTTGGTATGTTTTTATTTCTACAACACAAAATCAATACAGATATTCATTTTAACTTAGAGTCATGTACGTCACTTGTTAATTAAAGCGAACTGCGATGTTCACATTCATTCAGTTCGTCATGTTACAAATGGCCATACTGTTTGACCAACAGAAATTATATGCAAATGAATAAAAAACCTATTGAAAAATGGACTTTATTAACTATTGCAACCATTAGAGCTGGCAAATACTTTGAAGCGGTTTCAGTTTGTTTCATCAATTCCAGCGATCGTCAAATGACGATGCGGAACGTATATTTTCACTAAGCAAATCTGCTAATCAAAAAAAGTAGGACGGGCATGATTATTGACTTATAGAGCGTCAGTTTTGTTCGTCGAGAGAGAGCTCTGCTTCCCAATTGCCTACTGAGCCCAAAGTAACACCTGTTGGCAAGAGTTATCCTTCGTTTAATCTCAATACTGATATCGTTGGAGGAGTTAACACTGGATCCCAGGTAAACAAAGTCCTTCACTACCTCAAAAGAGGTGTTGTCAACAGTGACGTGGTTTCCAAGAGGCTGGGACTGTTTGTTTGTTGACACGAGATACTTCGTTTTATCTGCGTTCACTGCAAGACCCATTCGACTCGACTCTTTTTCTAGCCTAGAGAATGCTGCACTAACTTCGCGCGTATTTTGGCCAATGATGTCAATATCATCAGCATACGCCAGCAGCATAACGCTCTTATAGAAAATTGTACCGCTGCGTCTTAGGTCAGCAGCTCGGATGATCTTCTCCATTACTATATTAAAGAAGTCGCACGATAAGGAATCACCTTGTCTGAAACCTCGCTTGGTATCGAACGGAAGGGAGAGGTCCTTCCCGATTTTCACTGCGCTGCTGATGTTGTACAGTGTCATCCTGCAAAGACGTATTAGCTTCGCAGGAATACCAAATTCAGACATGATGGAGTATAGGTGACTCCTTATTGGACTGTCGAAGGCGGCTTTGAAATCGACAAAGAGATGGTGCGTGTCGATTTGTTTTTCGAGGGTCTTTTCCAAGATTTGTCGGAGCGTGAAGATCTGGTCAATGGTGGACTTTCCAGGTCTGAAGCCACACTGATAAGGTCCAATCAGTTGGTTGACGATGGGCTTCAGTCTTTCACACAATACGCTCGACAGGACCTTATATGCGATATTTAGAAGGCTAATCCCACGGTAGTTGGCGCAAATGGTGGGATCGCCTTTCTTGTGGATTGGGCAGAGCACACTGAGGTTCCAATCATCTGGAATGCATTCTTCCGACCATATTCTGCATAGAAGTCTGTGAATGCATTTAAACAGAGCTTCGCCACCGGTCTTAAACAGCTTAGCCGGTAGACCATCGGCTCCTGCGGCTTTGTTGTTTTTAAGCCGAGCTATAGCTGTTAAGACCTCGTTATAGTCGGGCAGCGGAACTTCGACGCTGTCATCCATGATTGGGGTTTCCAGGATATCATCTCCACTGGCGGGATTGTTGTCAGCGTCGCCATTTAAAAGACTAGAGAAGTGTTCCCTCCATAGCATCAGTGTACTCTGGATATCTGTCACTAGATTCCCATTCTCATCCTTGCAGGAAGAGGCTCCGGTCTTAAAACCATCGGCCAGGCGTCTTATTTTTTCGAAAAATTTTCGAGTCTCATTCCTGTCGCCATGCATCTCAATTTTCTCGCACTCACGCATTTCCGCCTCTCGTTTTTTTCGCCTGAAAATGCGTCTCTCTTCCCTCCTCTTCTCTCGTAATGGAAAACATTACGATTACATTATTATTGATAATGGATCAGCTTCAGAAACTGTAAGTAAATAATTAACTTATTATTATAACTTACTAGCGGATGTTAACCGGTGTTACTCGGGGTTGTGTCCCGAACACAGATAAGGACGATTTTTAAAACTGCTCCCATTTTATTTTTTTTATAATTATTATTAGGGGTTTTGCCCCTCCTTTCGTCGAAAGTCAAATTTCCATAAAACTGTACCTGCCGGACACGATAACAAAAAATGACATCTTCAACGTCTCGATCTGACGTCTGGTTTTTGAGGAAAATGGTCACCCAGTTTGAAAAAAGCCATTTTGAGAAAAATGCGTTTAAAGATTTTCTTAGAATGCATTTAAAATGCATATTTATCTCTAAAAACTTCCAATTTTAAAAAATCCTTTTCTCATCGATTCGATTTTGGATTGTCTTCGTTCAACTTCGGTTATGGTCGATACTGTTCGGTTGATTTTTGTTCTTTACATAGCTTCTGCTCATATTCGTTAAACTTTTTTTTACTCATTAGTCTTTGGTTTTTGACATCGTTTGCCTTCGGATCATTCCTTGATTTATATCGAAAGAATTTTTAAAAGCATAAGATCTTTTTCAGTAACAGATACAAATGCTAACCAAGTTTCATCAAAATCGGTTCATCCGTTTTGACGTGAATAAGCCAGACATAGTTGGTTGAATAAAGCGCCCTGTCATGGAAGTTTTCTGAAATTTAAAAAACCTCGATTTTGTTGCAGGGTCAGGTTATTTCATTTACCAACTTTCATTGAAATCGGTCAAGTCATTTAGGAGTTATTGCGTCTTAACAATGCACTATTTAAAGCGCTCTTTAACGGAAGTATTTAGAATTTTTTATATTTTATGTTTCATCTTGGGTACCGCTGAACGTGCATACCGAATGTCATTGAAATCGGTTCAGGCGTTTAGGAGTTATTATATAGTGCCACGCCCACATACTTCCGCCCACTTTTTTCCTATGCTTTAACTAAGTTGCAGTTGAACCTTCATACCAACTTTCATTGAAATCGGTCCAGGCGTTTAGAAGTAGTTGAGTCTTAAAAATTCACTACTTAAAGTGCCCTCTCGCGGAAGTTTATGGAATTTTTATATTTTGGGTGGAGTCAAACGTTCATACCAAATTTCATTAAAATCGATACAGGTGTTAAGAAGTTATTATGTCCTTAAGTGCCTACTTAAAGTGCCCTCTTGCGGAAGTCTGGAATTTTTTACAGCCTATGTTTTATCCTGGGCACAGTCGAACCTTCATTCTAAATTTCACTGAAATCGGTCCAGGTGTTTAGGAAATAAGAGAGTGCCACGCCCACATACTTTCACCACTTTTTTACCTATGCTTTATATTGGTTGCAGTTGAACCTTCATACCAAATTTCATTGAAAGCGGTCCAGGTGTTTAGGAGTTATTGAGTCTTTAAAACGCACTACTTAAAGCGCCCTCTTGCGGAAGTCTTTGGAATTTTTAAATTTCATGTTTTATCTTGGGTGGAGTTGAACGATCGTACCAAATTTCATTAAAATCGGTACAGGTGTTAAGGATTTATTGAGTCTTTAAAACGAATTACTTAAAGTGCCCTCTTGCGGGAGTTTTTGGACTTTTGTATAGCCTATGTTTTATCTTGGCTTCAGTTGAACCGTTATACCAAATTTTATTGAAATCGGTCAAGGCGTTTAGAAGTTATTATAGAGTGCCACGCCCACATACTTCCGCCCATTTTTTAACCTATGCTTTAGTTTTGTTGCAGTTGAACATTCGTACCAAATTTCATTGAAATCGGTCCAGACGTTTAGGAGTCATTGAGTTTTATAATGCACTACTTGAAGCGCCCTCTTGCGGAAGCCTTTGGAATTTTTTATATATTTTATGTTTTATCTTGGGTGCAGTTGAATCTTCATACCAAAGTTCATTAAAATCCGTACAGGTGTTTAAGAGTTATTATGTTTTTAAAACGCACTACTTAAAGCGCCCTCTTGCGGAAGTCTTTAAAATTTTTTATAGCCTATGTTTTATCTTGGGCGCAGTTAAACCTTCATACCAAATTTCATTGAAATCGGTCCAAGCGTTAACAAGTTTTTATGGAGGGCCACGCCCACAGGCTTGCGCCCACTTTTTTACAGCACCTATGTCCTTTCTCTCTATAAAACGTACTCGGTGTCTAAATTTCAGCTCAATCGGATAAATGGTGTGCGAGCCTATACGGAACAGACAGACAGACAGACAGACAGAGGGACAAACATTTGATTTTATATATTATAGAAGATTATTATAACTTAAATTAAATAAAGTAGTTATGCTTGCACGTAGATGTTTTAATGCGTAACGTTAAATAAATTTTTTTATGTTTTTAAAATTATTGTGTAGGGATGGGAAAAAAAAACTTTTTCAGGTTTCTCAAGTCTCGCTGATGCCCTACAGCAGCAGTAGCAGCGATGATTGCTCATATGAAAACGAAAACGAATTGAGAAATTGTCATGATTCTTTCACTTCATCATTGATTTTAAAAATTAAAAATTCCATTTATGGTTTTGAATATTTTTCCAACAACAATTTATTTTATCAAAGTTTTTTGCGTAATAAAGAAATTTCTTATGGTTTTTTTTTAAAAATTATAAAAATTAGAAAAAAACGAGAATTCAAAAATTGAAACAAAATTGAACTGACAATTAATTATAATTTCAAACAAAAAATAAATTAATTAAATCCTTTTTAAAATGACCAAGTTATTCATTTTCAAAGCCAACACTTTCATTTTTGATTATTTTTTTTTTCTCTATTTCACCAAAAACTAAAATTAGTACCTTCTAAAAATTTTTTGTTTCAGGTACGAAATAGTTTCGTAATGATTTAAGATATCAAATAATTTTGTGTTAAAATTAATTTGCAATTTAAAATGTTTTTAATATTATAGTAAGTGCCACTTTTTACAAGCATACTTGCGAAACGTTGTGAGCGAAATTATCGTTTATGCCAAAAATAGATTTTTTCGTATAACACTGGTTTACAAATAACGAAAAGTTGTTTGTGCTTTGAATGTCACTATTCTTTTCTCATGTAAAATCGGTCCCTGATTCCGAAAAAAAAATTTTTTCTGTCACTCCGTTTTCGAGATATTGCCCACTGTAGGGTTTTTAACGAAAAAAAAAAGTTGGTTCCACTTAATTGCATATATCACCTGAACCAACAACAGTAATCAAACAAATGATATATTAAATAAAAGCTAATAAAATTTCTTACAAACAATGCAAACATCATTTTTTGGTCGAGCTGTTAGTTTTGGCGGAATTAATTCAAATATCGGGGACTTTTTTTATTTTTCAGAAAAATTTCCAAAAAAAGACAAAATAGTTGCAAATTTCGTTAAGAAATCAAAATATTTTTTTACTTTTGATATTTTTTACTAAAAGCCTTTATTTTTCCAAAAAAAATAAGCTATTGTTGAAGAAAATCTATTGAGAAATGAAAAAGTTGTGTTTAATGGAACGAAAGCACCCAAGTTATGTTTTTTTTACAAATTTTATTGTCATATAAATAAATTGGGTTATTGTACTATAATTTTTTATTTTTCATTTTTATTGTTCATAGGAATCAATTCAAGAGTTTTGCGAAAGAAAAGATAAGAACAAACACGCTACAATAAAAACAAGTAGGCTCACGACTGAGAGTGCAATCGAAACCGTCACAGCAAAACGACTGATTTCGACACTTATGGCTATAAGAAAGAGAGCCTACCTGTTTTTATTATGCCATGTGAATACTTATTTTGTGTTTTTTTGACAGTTTCGGCGGTCGCGCTCTGAGTCGTGGACCTACCTACCTTTATTGTACCTGCAGCACTTTCGGGATGCATAAAAGCAAAAACATTCATGCATTATACTAAAAAACGTGGCAAACAAAGGGACGCACAATTTGTAACGAAAGGAAAAAATAAGATATACTTCAAAATAAAATGAGTAAAAGACTGCGAGAATTTCAGTGTAAAAACTACCCAGATATTTTCTGCTACGTGTGCGGTGAATTTACTTTCGACAAGAAACGAGTCAATTTTACGAATTTACTCCAAATGTCATATCTACATTATTTTGGTATTGCGGCTGAGAACATTGGTGAATCATGGACGCCAAGTATTTTGTGTCAATCGTGCAAATTAATATAGTCTGAATGAAGCTCGGGTAAATAACGATACATGAAATTCGATGTTCCGATGATCTGGAGACAACCGTTTTGCCACCTAAACGATTGCTATTTTTGTCTGGCCAAAGTGACTGCTGTTGGAAAACACAAACGAGTGATATACGCCACTGTCCCGAATGTTTCATTGCCAGTATCTCATTCTGACGATGTTCCATATCCTACTTGTCCCGATTCAACACGCATCGAACAATCGAAAATCCGTAGATTCAATGAAGTCGGATGGAACCACAGGTGGTAGTACTATTACAACTGAAAACACAACTCACCTTTTATCGCAAGCGCAGGTGAATGATTGGATAAGAGATTTGGAACTGTCAAAGGAAAAATCGGAATTGCATGGTTCTCGTTTGCAAGAATTCAACTTTTTGAGACCCGATGATAAGGTGACATACTACAGAAATCGTGAAAAACCGTTTGCTATACACATTACTAAGAATGACAATATCTGCTATTGCGTAGACATTCCTGGCTTATTTAATACCTTTGGTCAGCCGTACATTCCCAAAGAGTGGCGTTTTTTTATTGATGGCAGCAAAGTGAGCTTGAAGGCGGTATTACTTCATATAGGAAACAACATGCCATCGATTCCGATCGCACATGCAGTCAACACAAAGGAAACGTACGAAACAATGGCGAAGCTATTGACATGTATCTATTAAATATGAACAACACGACTGGAAAATATGTTCTGATCTCAAAGTCGTTGGTATGCTTTGTGGTTTACAGAGTGGCTACACAAAGTACTGCTGTTTTCTATGCAAGTGGGATAGTTGAGCACGTGAACACCACTATTACAATAAGGACTGGCCAGAAAGAATTGAGTCGAAAGTTGGAGAGAGCAACGTCAAAAACGTTCCACTCGTCAAAAAGGAAAACATAATTCTCCCACCGTTGCACATCAAACTTGGACTTATGAAAAACACTGTCAAGGCGTTAGACAAAGAAAGCGAAGAATCTCGGTGACGAGAGCTACGAACATGGGGAAAGATTCCACCAACAGATGAAAGTAATTGAGAATCGGTACCAAGGATTTTGGGACAAAGGAATGATGGGCGACGAATAATGTAAATTATTAAAAGAACAATAAAAATTAAGAATATATGATTTTATAACAACAACCTTTAATTTTTATTTTTTTTTATGTCAATAACATAAGTCCAAATGCATAAATTGATAATCACACCATTTGGATTCTTTCGTTCCATTGAACACAACTTTTTCATTTCTCAATAGATTTTCTTCAACAATAGCTTATTTTTTTTGAAAAAATAAAGGTTTTTAGTAAAAAATATCAAAAGCAACAAAATATTTTGATGTCTTAACGAAATTTGCAACTATTTTGTCTTTTTTTGGAAATTTTTCTGAAAAATAAAAAAAATCCCCGAAATTTGAATTTATTCCGCCAAAACTAACAGCTCGACCAAAAAATGATGTTGGCATTGTTTGTAAGAAATTTTATTAGCTTTTATTTGATATATCATTTGTTTGATTACTGTTGTTGGTTCTGGAGATATATGCAATTAGTGGAACCAACTTTTTTTTTCGTTGAAAACCCTACAGTGTGCAATATCTCGAAAACGGAGTGACAGAAAAAAAAAAATTTTTTTCGGAAGTAGCGACCGATTTTACATGAGAAAAGAATAGTGGAATTCAAAGTACATATTGGCTGTTAACCAGTGTAATGTAAACTTTTTTACAGGAAAATTCTTGATTTTAGTTGTGTTAATTAACAATCTAAGCACATGCCAAATTTGGTTTGGTTTTGATGTTGCAAGCTAAAGCACAGAAAAGTAGAAAAAACGCTTTCCTGTATAATTTGGTTTTTGGCACATACGATAATTTCGCGCAAAGGGATCGAAATGAAATTGTGTTCATATCAAAGAAATTTGTTTTGAAATAGAGCTCGAAATAAATTAATTTAATTTAAACACAACTGTGTTTGAAGTACGATCAAAACAATAGTTTTTGCTTTTGAAGCAATATATTTAAAAGCAAATTTGAAACCAAAATTTTTAACAAATTTGAAATAATTAATAAGTGTTAATTTTATCGTATGATCGATACATGTCAAACCAATTCAATTATTGTCATTGTACTAGCTATTTTTTTTTTGTTATTTCAAAGAATCAACACTGGTTTACAAATAACGGAAAGTTGTTTGTACTATGAATGCCACTAATCTTTTCTAATGTAAAATTGGTCGCTTATTCCGAAAAAATTTTCCTTTTTTTCTGTCACTCAGTTTTCGAGATATTGCCCACCATAGGGTTTCAACGAAAAAAAAAGTTGGTTCCACTTAATTGCATATATCTCCAGAACCAACAACAGTAATTAAACAAATGAATGAAAATATATATCAAATAAGAGCTTATAAAATTTCCTACAAACAATGCAAACATCATTTTTTGGTCGAGCTGTTAGCTTTGGCGGAATAAATTCAAATTTCGGGGATTTTTCTTGTTTTTCAGAAAAATTAAAAAAAAAAAATAGCAAAGTTTGTTAAGAAATCAAAATATTAAGTTACTTTTGATATTTTTTAATAAAAGCCTGTATTTTTCTGAAAAACAGGCATAGCGACTTATTAAATTGTCATATAAATAAATGAGAAAAAGGTTGTTGTAATAAAATTCTCTATTCTGAACTTTTATTGTTCTTTTAATAATTTACATTATTTAAATTTTATATAATTATTCATTCCTTAACTACTCATTCAGAAATTCAAAATGATTAGGATTTTTGTTTTGTCGTTTATTCAATTCGGCATCGGTTTCTCTGATGAGAAACCAACAATAGTCGCCAATCATTCTTTCGTCCCAAAATCCTTGGTTCCGAAATAAAACCTGTTTTTATTGTAGCCTGTTCGCTCTTATCTTTGCCTTCGCAAAAGACTTGATTTGATTCTTATGAACAATAAAAATGGAAAAATATTACATATATATGACAATAAAATTTATGACATAATTTGGGTGCTTTCGTTCCGTTAAATACAACTTTTCACATCATTTGTCAATAGATTTTATACAAAAATAGCTAATTTTTTAGGAAAAATACAGGCCTTTAGTAAAAAATATCAAAAGTAACTAAATATATTGAACAAAATCTGCAAATATTTTTTTTTTTTTGAATTTTTTCTGGAAAAAAAGAAAAATCCCCGAAAATTGAATTTATTCCGCCAAAACTAACAGCTCGACCAAAAAATGATGTTGGCATTGTTTTTAGGAAATTTTATTATCTTTTATTTGATATATCTTTATTTGATTTTGTTTGATTACTGTTGTTGGTTCTGGAGATATATGCAATTAAGTGGAACCAACTTTTTGTTCGTTGAAAACACTATAGTGGGCAATATCTCGAAAACTGAGTGACAGAAAAAAAAAACTTTTTTCGGAATTAGCGACCGACTTTACATGAGAAAAGGATAGTGGCATTCATTGTACATATTGGCTGTAAACCAGTATAATAAGAGAAAATTAAAAAAAAGGAGTTCATTGTTGAAATATTTTTTTTTTTATAGTTGAAAATTAAACACACTTGTTTTAAATTTTGTTTTGTAGGAACGCAAAAGTGTTAAATTTCTATTTAGAAATTTTTTGTTTTAAAGCATGGTTTTTTTCTCAGTGTATGTTTTAAAAAACGAAAATACGAATTGTAAATTTGTAAATATTAATGTATGTATGTTATTAAAAACTAAAATTCATTTTGTTCTCGTTTCAATTAGTTTGGGTTCTCTGTCATTGAACTTTGTATAAAAAAATTAATTTAAAAGCGTCATATCGCTCAATTTCTTCAAGAAAGTCAACTAAAAAAATCGATTTTCAGTAAACGTATTTGAAGTTTTAATTTTATTCTTAACTTACGATTATTACTTATTGCGATTGAGTGACACACTTTCTTCTGGCGCGAAAAGTATTTAAGATATCCATACACTATGTCCCGATTGCAAAATACCGATTATTAAATAAAAAAATCTGTCAGCCCTCTAGGGCGGGTATCTATACCCAGTGGCGTACCGAGAGGTTAAGCCGCCCGGGGCGGATTCACAATTGACCGCCCCTCTCATATGCAATATAAAAAAAAATCTTTAATATTAATTAAGGGTTTTGTAGGCATTGTTTTCAAACATACACAGTAAGCCGGATCGATTTTGTATGGAGAAAAAAAAAGTCATCCGGACACCGACTCAAAAGTTAGAGGGACTCTTAAAAACTATTTCTGCATCATTTTTTTTTTGGTCGGAGAAATCCCCATGGAGCGGTTTTGGTTCTCCTAAACCCTTTTTTTGGCCAAAAAATCAAGTTTTTTGCCTATAACTTTTTTTTTTCTTCAGAATGCATACCCAAGATAAGCAAAAAATTAAAGATTGTAATAGTACACAAATATTGGTTAAAAAAAATTTTTAAATTTGTTGTCCTTACAAACTCTTTTGAGACCCCAAAAAATCGATATTTCATCATTTTCGAAAAGGTGTTTTTTTTAAACACCTATAAAATATACATTTTTCGTGGTATTCATATGCATTTAAGCTTATTGGTAAAGTATTGAGCTATTCTTTCCATTGGTATAACGTATGGAGTGGTTTAATCAAAAGTGAGTACCATGAAAAATACGTATATTGTAGGCGTTAAAAAAAAATATTTTCGAAATTCATGCATTTTGTACTCGAGCGCCATCTGGCGTATACTTTTCAAAAAAATGGTTGTCAGAATTCGATTAAGCGTACCTAAAAACTCAAACATACCAAGATTTGTCAAAATCTAACGGTAATTAAGGCAATTAAATAATAATTAAGCTGAAGAATCCTTCTGAATATCAATTTCTCATGTTTTATTTAATTGTGGCACTTAGTTTTGGTTTAACTACACCATAAGATATATCAATGGAAAGAAGAGCTCAATATCTTTTCACTAAGCATAAATGCATATGAATTGCTTGAAAAATAAATATTTTATAGGTGTTTAAAAAAAACACCTTTTCGAAAATGATGAAATATCGATTTTTTGGGGTCTCAAAAGAGTTTGTAAGGACAAAAAATTTAAAAATTTTTTTTAACCAATATTTGTGTACTATCACAATCTTAGCTTTTTTGCTTATCTTGGGTATGCATTCTGAAGAAAAAAAAAGTTATAGGCAAAAAACTTGATTTTTTGGCCAAAAAAAGGGTTTAGGAGAACCAAAACCGCTCCATGGGGATTTCTCCGATCCAAAAAAATATGATGCAGAAATAGTTTTTAAGAGTCCCTCTAACTTTTGAGTTGGTGTCCGGCGATATCTAAATTTCGATCCGGCTTAATACACAGAGAAAAATAGTGCCACATAAGATCTACAATTTTTCTTCGTAGAACGTATTTAGAAGAAGGGGCATGAAAAATGAAAGAGGAGTATTTTTTAAGAAGAAATCTTAAGATATCTTCTTAAATTCATCTAAAATCCATATTTTCAAGACTTTAAAAACAAGGGGCATGAAAGACGAAAGAGAAGAGGTATTTTTTAAGAAGAAATCTTCTTGTTTTTCAGCATAAATTTATTTCGTAAGATTTCGTCTAAAATTCATATTCTCAAGATTTTTTTTCAAGTCCTAGACTTCAGGTATCGTTTATTCGTTATTTCGTATTTATATATTCAATATTGAGAAGAAAAGCAAATCATGTAAAAAAATTTTTGTAGCTTCGTGACATTCCTTCCGAAAAAAAATCAAGAAGAAAACCTAGTAGCTGTATGAGATTTATTCTCAAGTTAATTTAAGAAAACATAGCCAATAACTTTAAGAACATCTTCTTGGGTAAAAGCTATAGAGAAATCTGTTTAACTTTGTTCTTTTTCCATTATTAGGTTTTTATGTGGCGATTTTTCTGTGTGTACTAGCTTTATCAAAAATCTTTAGATTATAAACTTTTATTGTTCTCAATTATAAAGGATGTTTTCTTAAGAGCTTGTTGATTTGAAATTTAAATAAAATACATGCCAAATTATGAAATGGCCAAAAAAAGATAATTTCTTGGCATTTAACATTTGAATATAATTTCGGGCCACAACGACTATTTTGCACAAAGGTCATTCCGGAGGTCCAATTTTCGACCACCTTTTCAAGCATTTGAGGGCGTATTTCAGCAATGACACGTTGAATATTGGTTTCCAAAGCGTCAATAGTTGCTGGTTTATCCACATAAACCAATGACGTATCCCACAAAAAATAATCAAGTGGCGTCAAATCACACGAAAGCGGAGGCCAATTTACCGGTCCATTTCTCGAAATAATGTTGTCGTTGAACACATAACACATAACACAAAAAATTGTAATGGTTTAAATATTGCTCAATATAATTTTTTTTTTCATTTACTAAAAAAGATATTCAAAAACAAAATTGGATGATTAATTTTGCGCCACCTTGTTCTTCAAAGTCTTCATTGCTTGCGGAGGACTCATCTGAATTTAACAGTGGTATGTTAGGGGAAACTTCTTCAGAAACACTTTTTGAACTAGGTTCTCGATTAAGGTATTTCAGTAAAGAACCTTCAATAATTTGATTTCTTCTTCCCTTGCTATTAAAAATGTTATTTAATGTTATATGTTATTACATATTTATTTTGTAAAATGCTTAATTTAGCTTCAGTGCCGCCCCTATAATAATGCCGCCCGGGGCGGACCGCCACCCCACGGTACGCGGCTGTCTATACCACCATTGCCTCAGCGCCATAAAGAAGCAAATTGAAGCAAAATTGTTTATATAAAGTGAATAATTTATATATGTAGGAATTGTAAAAGGTGGCAACCGTTTTTTCTTGGTTTGTCCTTTGAATTCAGCGAGAGCATGAGTCAGGCCGCGTTCATAGTGGAAGCTGAAGCTGGCTAAGCTTTTTCAAGCGATATCATGACGCTTTTTCTTGCTGTTGCTGTTCATAGTGCGCGCTTTTTTTCGCGCTTTTAGATACTTTTTCTTGCTGTTGCTGTTCATAGTGCGCGCTTTTTTCGCGCTTTTAGATACTTTTTCTTGCTGTTGCTGTTCATAGTACGCGCTGTTTGCATGCGTTTTGCTTATGTTTTGTTTTAATTATTTCTTGTAATTTGGAAAGTTTATGCATATTTTGAAGTTCATCGCAAAAATATTCAAAGAATAGATAAAGAACAACGAAGACAACGGCGAAATAGCTCAAAAGCAACAAGTGCAGAAAAAAGTTGGAAACCTATCCTCCACAAAGCAACAAATAAAATATTTTGTCTATATTTTACGCACAAAATAAAGATCAATAACATAAGATCATAACAACAAAACATGCATTCAAAGGAAATTGAAAACGTGCAACTCACACACATAGCAAGAAATGATACAAGAATGAAGTAAGCATCTGAAGAAGAAAAAGCGTCGAAAATTAGCGATGCCCACAAAAAATTACCAACAACAAAACGAATCTAAACAACACCACGCATTGAGACAAAGTCGAAATAGCGCACGATTTCATATATTGCGCATCGCATATGTTGAATTTACTAACAACAAAAGGACATACAAACAACGACATGCAATGCTGGCAGCGCCTGCGATCATGTTGACATTGTTAAATAGACAAAAAAAACAACACGTATCAACCGATAATGCGAAAATAAAACTAAAGCGCTGGGCATTGCTGCCGAAAAGTACAAAAACAAAATCAGTGCGGCAAAACATAAACAAGAAATAAAAAAAAAACAGCCAAGAAAAGTGTTAAAAAGTATGAAAATAACCTACATAACAAAGCGTACGTTCGAAATGAAACAAAAAACCAAAACTGTGTACACAAACGAGATGGAAGAAAAAGTGCCAAAAAGTATGTTAAAATAAGCTGAAACCCAAAGCATAAGTACGACATGAAACAAAAAATTAACACCGTGTGCCCAAGTGAGATAGAAGAAAAAAGTATCAAAAAGCCTCAAAAGTGGCGTAACCTTGAATTTAAGCTTGCACTATGAACACTTTGCGCTTTTTCCATATGATTGTACACAAAGCGTTTTCAGCAGCTGTAAAAAGTTTCAGCTTCAGCTTCCACTATGAACGCGGCCTCAGTCGTGGTTGAGCCGTTGCCGCTGGTGCACTTTACAAACAGACATCCAATTAAGTTGTGTTGATTATTTTTCATATTTAAAAAACAGTCTAAACTGTAATATTCCAAACAGTCAAATATTATAAATGAAATATTAAGTTCATGTATTGAATATTAAATTCATGTAATGTTTAAAAGATTTAATGTATTGTGGACAATTATTAACTAAATAAAGATTTTAAATTTGTTTCCTACAAATTTTTGGGGGCTCAACCGGGATATTCCGGTGCAGTAAAGTTTATAAGTGTGAAAAGCGAACGTTTTAATGAAGGCTAAAATACATGCTATTGTAAAAAGTGTGAAACTTATTAAGTGCATAAAAACGGCATATTTCAAACGGCAAAGACAACAAAATGTGTTTCCATGATGTTGCTAACAAGCGTTAAGTTCTAGAAAAGTCTAGAAGCGTCACTTTTCCAAGTAACGGAAAAGAAAAGAATAGACAACAACAACAACAACCAGAGACACCAACACATCGCTCACAAAAGGAGTCGCCAGTTAAGAAGAAAGGGGCAAAAACTTATAACAGTTCATATCACATGCACAAAGAGTTCATCGGAAATCAGCAGCGAAGAGAGCGCTTGTGATTGAAACATTTGAGACACAACAACGAACGGAGTGTCAACAGGAAAGAGAGTATGTTCGACAGCAAAGAGTATCAGAAGCACAGAGGCGCTAATGACAGAAGTACAACAGCATGAAACAATAACGACAAGACGCAGCAAACGTAGAAAACGGCGACAACAAACTAGTGAGAGCGAGGAACTTTGAAATCCACCCTTATTTTTACGAAGTGAACAGTTCAGTGCAACAAACAGAAGCTCAGCTAGCAGAGCAGTCAAATTAAACGATCTGGATGAAAGATAGCAGAGGCAGGTGGAGATCAACCCAAACAATGAAGCAAAAAGTTGAGGACTTTATTTATTTTTTAGCTCTTACAACTGATTGAGAAGTTGTGTCATACAATTTTAAATTTAGATTTTATTTCTAATGAACCGATTTGATAATTTCAATTTCGAATTTAAATTTAGTTTCTGACATCTGGTGGTAACCGTGGCATGCAGGTTAAGTGTGTGGCTTAGCATGCTCGGAGCCCGAGTTCGATCCCCAGTCGCGGCGAAAAGTTTTTTCAATAAAAAATTTTTCTGATCGGTCACCACCTCTCTGCAGACAATGGCAAACCTCAGAGAGTAAATAATGCCATGTAAAGCTTCTTGAGAACATGAACTTTAGCCGTTCGGAGTCGGCATAAAACATGTAGGTCCAGTTCCCGATCAATTGTGTGCAAACATTTAATAACACACACAACACAATTGATCATAAGAAGCTCGGTCAAAGTCCTTTCAAGGGTTGAAATGGCCAATTTGTTGTGTTTTTTTTTTGTTCTGACATCTAAAGTCTTGCTAAAACATTGTTTATGAATAATAGCGAACAGAAAATTAAACGAGATAAGAAACATCAATAGTAAAGCAATTAAGCTAAATAATTTGAAAAAAATTTAAAACAAATATTTATAGTTTGTAAAATTAATTGAAGTCTATGTTAAGTGTATTATTAAAATACTGATTCATTTAATCCTTTTTTTGTATTTTATAATTTTTATTAATTAACATTAACAATAATTTTATTTTATACTAAAACAAAAGCCTTACGATGGAGACTCAGGATATAATGCTCGCTAGAGTTGATCAATTGAGGGACAAGCTTAGAGAATTGGATCTCGCCACTACTGGAAGAAAAACCGACCTTCAAAATAGACTTTTAATGAAAAGTGTTTTTTTACATGAAAAAAAAGGTGTAGAAGAGAGTTTTACTAGTTTTTCAGGAGATGATACCGTAGATTGTAACATTCATATCTGAATAATTTTTGTTTGTTTCGTAAAAGCTGAACTTTGACAGAACAAATTTCTTTTGATCTGGCCGCTTCAAACACAATATAACACTTCTTGTTACTTTCAAAACAGTGTCATTATTAAATATTAAATTCAGAAATACCAACCTAAAATCCGCTGAACAATGCTCGTAATGCGGAAATAACGAGGTCGTGTTCTGACTGCAGACAAGTTTAACTTTCCTTTTGACTTGAACCGCCATTGAGGAAAGTTCACCAATTAAAGCATCCATGATCCAAGTTAATCCATATTCCTTCTACAACAACTCGTATCTTTCGAGGGAGATTTTGGGTTTTAATTAAAACCACCCCGACATAATTTTTATGTTGTAGCAATTGTTGTAACAATTGCTTCGCATTTAACTTGGTAAAGAGCTAGTGGCCCAAAAAGTTTACCATCTAACTTGAGAATCGCAGCCCTAAAGAGAAGCAAGTGTCAAAAGTGGCTGGAGTTAGAAAAACAGCAGAAGACCACAAGCATAATTGCATTGGCGACATCTCTGTGCCCAGATCAGCAAACAGGTTTGCTAGCAGCTCCAGTCTAACGCTAGCCAACGATCGGGATAGTGATGAACAAGTCAAAAATGATATTATTTTTTAATTTAAAATTAATTATAATTCTTTTTCTAAAATATGCCAGTGAATATATAGTGAAACATAACGCAAAATTGCAAAATATCCTAGTGCATTGCGCAGGTTATTAATAAAAAAAAAAACGTACGTGTATTGTTCACGTAATACATACAAATTGTCTTTAAACTAAGTTAAACATAGCAACCAAATATAGCAACACAACAAAGATTAAAAAAAAAAAAACAAAAAAAAGCATGAAAAAAAAAAACAAAAGAACCAAATTAGTAAAGTAAGTGAAACTAATACAAAAGTAGAAAGAGAACAAAAATAAAAAAAGTGTTTTTTGAACAACTCAAACAACAGAAAAAAATTAAAATAAAAAAAAAAAAAAAAAAAAAACAAGTTCAGTAAAACATACGTTTAACAACGCTAGAGAGCGAGAACACCAATAAAAAAAAAAAAATCAAAAAACAAAACATTTAAAAATATAAAGGTTTCAGCCAAAATTATATTTTGCAATGGACTGAACTATATCGGCAAAAATTATATTTAACCTTCCTTACAGCACATGAAGACATCGGTAAAAGACCTTTCATCGAGATTCCAGTGTGTTGGTAAGTGTTTTATAAGTTTTCTTTTATTTGACACAAATCACATTAATAAATTGATATTAACATTTTTTTGTCGCGGGTATCATAGTAGTCTAATCTAAAACAAAGTTACTAACTGTTGCCATTACAACGCTCTGTTTATGTTAACCTCTTCTGTTAAGATTAACATGCGCTGTTAATAGAAGGCGTTAATCATAAAGAGTTAAGTGGAGACTTTTTTTTGCTCTTGCTAAGCTAATACTTACTTACTTAGATGGCGCTTACAACCGTTGGTCGGTTTTGGCCTGGTCTAAGAATTTGCGCCAGCCTCTTTTGTCGTGCGCTTGCTGGCGCCAGTTGGAAATTCCAAGCGTCGTCAGGTTATCCAATGCCTGGTCTTTCCAACGGAGATGCGGTCTTCCTCGTCTGCGTTGGCCACCGCTGGGTACCGAATCCAATATTTTTTTCGCTGGAGCTTCGTCGTTCATTCTCTCGACATGACCTAGCCAGCGAAGCCGCTCTATTTTAATACGCTTGACTATATCGATGTCGGCATATAGCTCATACAACTCGTGGTTCCATCGTATTCGGTACTCGCCATTGACGCAGATTGGACCATAGATCTTGCGAAGGATTTTTCTCTCGAACGCTCCCAAAGTCCTTTCATCAGAGCTGCTCAACGTCCAGGTTTGTGATGCGTATAGTAGGACGGGCATGATTATTGACTTATAGAGCGTCAGTTTTGTTCGTCGAGAGAGAGCTCTGCTTCTCAATTGCCTACTGAGCCCAAAGTAACACCTGTTGGCAAGAGTTATCCTTCGTTTAATCTCAATACTGATATCGTTGGAGGAGTTAATACTGGATCCCAGGTAAACAAAGTCCTTCACTACCTCAAAGGAGGTGTTGTCAACAGTGACGTGGTTTCCAAGACGCTGGGACTGTTTGTTTGTTGACACGAGATACTTCGTTTTATCTGCGTTCACTGCAAGACCCATTCGACTCGACTCTTTTTCTAGCCTGGAGAATGCTGCACTGACTTCGCGCGTATTTTGGCCAATGATGTCAATATCATCAGCATACGCCAGCAGCATAACGCTCTTATAGAAAATTGTGCCGCTGCGTCTCAGGTCAGCAGCTCGGATGATCTTCTCCATTACTATATTAAAGAAGTCGCACGATAAGGAATCACCTTGTCTGAAACCTCGCTTGGTATCGAACGGAAAGGAGAGGTCCTTCCCGATTTTCACTGCGCTGCTGGTGTTGTACAGTGTCATCCTGCAAAGACGTATTAGCTAGGCAGGAATACCAAATTCAGACATGATGGAGTATAGGTGACTCCTTATTGGACTGTCGAAGGCGGCTTTGAAATCGACAAAGAGATGGTGCGTGTCGATTTGTTTTTCGAGGGTCTTTTCCAAGATTTGTCGGAGCGTGAAGATCTGGTCAATGGTGGACTTTCCAGGTCTGAAGCCACACTGATAAGGTCCAATCAGTTGGTTGACGATGGGCTTCAGTCTTTCACACAATACGCTCGACAGGACCTTATATGCGATATTTAGAAGGCTAATCCCACGGTAGTTGGCGCAAATGGTGGGATCGCCTTTCTTGTGGATTGGGCAGAGCACACTGAGGTTCCAATCATCTGGAATGCATTCTTCCGACCATATTCTGCATAGAAGTCTGTGAATGCATTTAAACAGAGCTTCGCCACCGGTCTTAAACAGCTCAGCCGGTAGATCATCGGCTCCTGCGGCTTTGTTGTTTTTAAGCCGAGCTATAGCTGTTAAGACCTCGTTATAGTCGGGCAGCGGAACTTCAACGCTGTCATCCATGATTGGGGTTTCCAGGATATCATCTCCACTGGCGGGATTGTTGTCAGCGTCGCCATTTAAAAGACTAGAGAAGTGTTCCCTCCATAGCATCAGTGTACTCTGGATATCTATCACTAGATTCCCATTCTCATCCTTGCAGGAAGAGGCTCCGGTCTTAAAACCATCGGCCAGGCGTCTTATTTTTTCGAAAAATTTTCGAGTCTCATTCCTGTCGCCATGCATCTCAATTTTCTCGCACTCACGCATTTCCGCCTCTCGTTTTTTTCGCCTGAAAATGCGTCTCTCTTCACTCCTCTTCTCTCGGTATCGCTCCATAACAGTACGCGTTACAACCGACTGCAGGGTGGCTTTGTAGGCGATGTCCTTCTCTGCAGTGGCGTCGCGACACTCCTGGTCGTGCCACTGGTTTCGGCGAGGGCGGTGGTAGCCTATCACCTCTTCGGCAGCCGTACGCATAGAGTGGGATATGTGCGTCCACTGTCCGCATATATCGTCGATCGGAGGAGTGCTTTCTTGAAGCAGGAGTGAGAGTCGAGTAGCGAAGGCTTCGGCCGTCCGTTTTGACTGCAGCTTATCGACGTCTAGCTTTCTTTGTGTAAGATTGCGGGCATTCTTAGCTGCGCACAGACGTGTGCGGATCTTGGCTGCGACAAGATAATGATCCGAGTCTATGTTAGCACCACGGATCGTGCGTACGTCTAGTACACTGGAAGAGTGCCTTCCGTCAATCAAAACGTGATCAATTTGGTTGCATGTTTTTTGATCAGGGGACAGCCAAGTGGCCTTATGAATATTGAGATGCTTGAATCTAGTACTACTACTACTAACGACTATGTTTCGTGCTGCGGCGAAGTCAATCAACCTCATTCCGTTATCGGATGTGTTGTCGTGGAGGCTGAACTTTCCGACTGTTGGACCAAATATGTTTTCCTTACCCACCTTGGCGTTGAAGTCACCAAGCACGATTTTTATGTCATGACGGGGGCAGCGCTCGTATGCGTCTTCAAGGCGCTCGTAAAAACTTTCTTAGGTCTCGTCATCTTTTTCTTCTGGAGCGTGCGCACATATTAGGCTTATGTTAAAAAAAAAAAAAAAAAAAAAAAAAAAAAAAATTGCTAAGCTAATGGTAGTTGTTTTTGCAAATTTGGTAACATTTGTTTTGTTTTTTTTTTGCACGGTATAATCTTTGTGTTTATTCCGCTCACGAGTTTTGACGTTTTGTCATCAGCTAAGTTTTTAATAAATAGACAGACAGCCCAATTGCTGCAGGGATGCCAACAGCATTTTTTTTTTTTGTTAATAATAAATTTGTTCTTTTCATGAATACGAAATTTGGTTAATTGATTGGTTTAATATAAAAATTTGAATAAATGCTTATTCCTCTTTTGAATTAGTTTCATTAATTTTCCTAAAAAAAAAAAAAACCTTGGTTACTTGCGACTGTGGCTTTGATTTGTTTTTTTTAATGAAATGAAGAAATGAAATGGAAAATTTTGGAATTGTTTTAATTAATTAAAATTATATCAATATATATAAAAAAATATGGAAACTGTATGTTATTTTTTTTTCAATACTTTTTTATGTGTTTTTTTTTTATATTAATAAATAAAATAAAATTCAATAAATTCAATAAAATTATTCAGTAGTAAAATTTAATTATCATTAAAACGCATGTATGAAATTGAATTGCCTAGTATTATATCTTTAAGAATATTATTAACTTTCAAAGAGATATTTGCTATGAAAGCAAAATAAAAATTAATTGTAAACAAATGGCTTTGTTAATATTTTTTTTATATATAAACAATTAAGAAAATTTTAATTAAAATTTCAATATGAATTAAATTAAATATTTTTTCCTTGCGGTAATGGGGTAAGGTAACTAAATAAGCTTTTTCATTATTTTGGGATCCTTTAAATTTTATTTTGTGCGATAAAGGATCATGGTTGGGTGGGTTAAAAAGCACATGATCTCTCCGTCATCTGAGAGATCCCAGCTTTATTTTTTTTGGATACTGTTGATTTATTTTCTTTACTTTTTGTTTCTTTCAAAACTTTAACTTAATTTCTATCAGGTTTGACTGGATATGATCAAATTCGTTCGTTAGCATCAATTTGTTTTTCATATATAATTTCTCAACAGGGACTCTAAAGAAATTATGAACCTGAAAACTGGAATAATGGTTGCCAAGAATTCCCCCCAGTCGACTGTTTGCTTGCTGCATTAATGGGTCCCGCCGGCTTCCTTTAATTCCAATAATATTGTAAAATGATGGCTAAATCTTTTAAGGTTTAAGGTAAATCCTTAGATGAAAACTTCAGTGTTCGTTACATAAATGGCGCCCAACGTGGGGCTCACTAAATTGTTTTTGTTATTTTAAAGTAGCTTAGATGCTTCATTTATTTACACATAAAAATTAAGCCCCAATTATTTTAATAGTGGAAGGATCTTTCGGACTTCTTACTACATGCAAAATTGTTTAAATTTATTATATTTTTTTTATATACTTGTGGATTTTGGGAAATATATGTACATTGTAAAATACAGTTTTGATCTTAGCTGGATATTCGTATTTTTGGTTAGCATTGATTTATCATATCGACCGCAAGATAATCATTTTTTTTTTTTTTGCAAAATATAACTATTTTCCTCAAAATTCTTACAAGAAGTTGCGGATTTATTAATAAATATTGTGGATATATTGAAGAATTTACGGTTAAAGAATGTTTTGTTGCATAACATTTCGGAATCTGGATTTACGAACAAAAGTTTGCATGAATTTAATTTTCTATGACTTTTGTTTGTCCGATCTGAAATGTATTTGATAATTAAAACTTCATTGGTTGCTTACCATTGCTTCTATATCAACTGAATAATTTATTTTAATTTATTTTTCCTCATAACCTGATTATATTTTTTCAGTATCTATAAAATTAACGTGCTGGTTTTTAGTATTGCTTCAGAAAATTTTTTCATTATTTATCTTACCCTCAATTCAATGCCCAAGGAAAAACATACAAAGTGTATTATTTTCAGTTTCGAATTATATATATATATTTTTCTTTTATTTTTGCTTCACTAAACTTGTTTAAACTTACATTTTTTTTTAATTTGATAAATGGCAGTTGTTCATAGTAATGAAGATCTTCCAGCTCTTTCTGCTGAAGCAGCTGCATGCTCATGTGCGATTTGTTTACAAGATATGCCAGATGATAACGAATGTGTTATAACCCTTTGTAATCACGTTTTTCATCAACGATGCATTCAACAGTGGTTAAGAGATTCACAAGAATGTCCAAGTTGTCGTAAACTTTGTCATCCGCGAGATCTTAAGCCAATCAACTTAGAAAACAATAAACAAATAAACACAGTTATAGAGTCCACTAGTAGAGGAAGAGGTCGTGGTGCAGTACGAAAGTATCATACCCGCAATTATCGTCGACAATTAAATGAAGAATTCTCGCAAGGCTCTATGCCAAATCTTCATACTAAAAGCATTTCAAACAATGTAGATTTGTCACTCCCTATAAACACTATAGCTCATTCGCCACTTATAAATATTAATCATACGTCCCGTAGTACCAACAAAAAAAATACCAAAGTAGATAGTAATATAAATACTCAAAATATGGTTGACTACAATTTAATTTCTGAAATAATAACTGATAAAATTCAAAGTCTGGTTGCCAATTTTAATATAAATGACAATAACGCAAATAATTTAAGAAACATTCCAAATGAAGGAATTGCAAATTTACGCCCTCCTAGAAATGTTGAAAGAGTAAATTTTAATCCAAATATAAGTCCAGATAAAGTAACAAATGTGGTACAAACATGGAATGTTAAATTTGATGGTTCTGTAAATGAACTGAATGTAGAAGAATTCATCTACCGCATTCGCTCGCTAATATCAGAATGTTTAAATAATGATTTTAGTTCGGTTTGTAAGAACTTACCGATCTTGCTAACTGGTAAAGCTCGAGATTGGTATTGGAGATACCATAAACAGGTAGAAAGAATTGAGTGGAACAGTTTTTGCAATGCTTTAAGATACGAATATAAAGATTTTCGATCCATTTTTGATATTCGCGAGGAAGTTCGAAACCGTAAGCAAAAGGCAAATGAATCGTTTGAATCCTTCTACGAAGCTATAACCGCCATTGTTGATAGGCTTCCGACACCAATCGAAGAACGCGAACTTATTGAAATAATTAGTCGAAACCACCGAACAGAAATTCGTCATGAGTTACTTTTTGTTCCCATACAATCTATTTCTCATTTAAGAAAACTCTGTCATATGCGTGAAAATTTGTTAAGTGAAGAAACTTTTCGACGCAATGCAATTATACGTAATTTCCAAAACAATTCCTCGGTTAAACGAAATATCTCGTCAATTGAAGAAATTCCGTCAACGTTAGAAAACCCAGTCGTTATTTCTCCTACGAAATTTATTGATGCAGTTCACGTTCTTAAATGTTGGAACTGTGAACAAGAAGGACATCATTGGGAAGATTGTCTACAAGAAAGAAAAGTTTTTTGTTATGGCTGTGGTACGCCAAAAGTATACAAACCACAATGTCAAAAATGTAATGATAGAAAATCGGAAAACTATCAGAAGGTTGCCTTCACCAACAACAGATTGCAACCAAAATAAGTAACAACAAACCTTTAGTTCAATTATCGACTAGCTCAGAAGAAATTTTCCATCTCACAGTTAAGGTAGGTACTGATAAAAAACATATCACCATATTAAAAAAAGAGCTTCCATCCAAAACAAAAGATAATTACCCATACAAAAATGAATTGACAGAAAATGCAAAAATTGTACATCCATTCGTACCCTATCATTTAAGAATGAAGAAATATGAAGAGGTAAGAAATAAAATATTTAATAACAGTGTTTCTGAAATAACTCCTGATAAACCGATAAAAAGATCAACTTACAGGTTACGAAGATATTGGAAAGATTTTAAAGAAGCTAGGAAACATTTAATTTCCTCGATAATTTGTAATAATCAAGATATGCGTTTTTACGCAGAGGTAAAATTTTTTGACTTTACTGAACTTGGCTTGCTTGATACTGGAGCAAATATATAGGTTCTCAGTTAGCATAGGTTCTCAGTTAGCAAGTAAAAACTTTTCTCAACATTCAAACTTTCGTAAAATAATATCAAGTGTAAAAACTGCCGATGGAGAACAGCATTCCGTTGTAGGTTCAATTGTTGTTAATATGAAATACAAAGATGAAATCAAAAAGATGAAATTATATATTATACCCTCAATTGATCAAAGAATTATCCTTGGAATAGATTTTTGGAAAATATTTAATCTTGCTCCTGGAGTAATTTCCTCATTGTCAGGAAATCCTGAAAAAGAATCAGAAATAAATTCTCACAATTATCCTTTAACTCAAGTACAACTGCAACAGTTAGCAACTGTAAAATCTTTATTCCCCAATTTTGAAATTTCCGGTCTAGGTCGCACGGAGTTAATACAGCACGATATTGTGGTAGATGACGTAAAACCTATAAAACAGCGATATTATCCTGTATCACCTGCAGTGGAAAAACTAATGTTCCAAGAAATAGACCGTATGATCAGTTTAGGTGTGATAGAACCTTCTTGTTCACCGTGGAGTTCCCCAATGAGACTTGTAGTAAAACCGGAAAAGGTACGACTTTGTTTAGATGCTAGAAAGCTTAATTCCGTTACTTAAAAAGATGCATATCCTTTGCAAAGCATTGAAGGAATTTTTTCCAGACTTCCAAAAGCCAATATTATATCAAAAATTGATCTTAAAGACGCGTACTGGCAAATAGGTTTAACGGAAAGATCCAAGGCTTTAACCGCGTTTACAGTTCCAGGAAGGTCATTATATCAGTTTGTTGTAATGCTTTTTGGGCTTTGTAATGCACCATCTACAATGTGTCGCCTTTTGGATGAAATAATTCCAGCAGACCTACGACATTGCGTTTATGGATACTTAGATGATCTGTGTATAGTGTCTGAAGATTTTGAAACTCATTTGGGTGTGCTTGTTAGAATTGCCAACCAATTGCGAAAAGCTAACTTAACTCTTAATGTGAATAAAAGTAAATTTTGTGTAACAACCGTAAAATACTTAGGTTATTTAATCGGAAACGGTGGTATTTCTGCTGACCCCGAAAAAATTAATTCAATATTATTATGGCCAGTGCCGAAAAATCTGAAACAAGTTCGAGGATTCCTGGGATTAGCAGGATGGTATCGACGATTTATAGAAAACTTTTCTGATGTCACTTTCCCAATTACGGAAGTATTATCCACAAAGAAAAAATTTCTTTGGACTGAGGCAGCACAAAGTGCATTTGATAAAATTAAATCTCTTTTAACTTCCGCTCCTGTGCTTTCTTATCCAGATTTTACAAAAAAATTTTTCGTTCATTGTGACGCAAGCGACTATGGAATTGGAGCTGTGTTAATGCAACTGTCAGAAGAAGGTGAGGAAAAGCCAATCGCCTACATGTCAAAAAAACTTAACTCTGCGCAAAGAAATTACAGTGTAACTGAACGTGAGTGCTTAGCAGCTCTAGTAGCTATAGAGAAATTTCGGTGTTATATTGAGATGCAAGAATTTGAACTTATCACTGATCATTCGAGTCTGGTTTGGTTAATGCGCCAGCCCAACTTGAGTGGAAGACTTGCTCGATGGGCATTAAAGCTCCAACCTTATAAGTTTTCTGTAAGTCATAGAAGAGGCAAAGATAACGTTGTGCCTGATGCCTTGTCTCGAATACACTGTGATGAAATCAGTGCAATTTCCGATATTGGCCCTGAAGTCGATCTTACTTCACAACATTTCTTTGATCATGAATATACAGAACTTAAAACTAGAATAGAAAACGATCAAAGTAAGTTACCTGATTTAAAAGTTGTTGACCAGTTTGTTTATTGTCGTAAAGAACATGCCTCACGCGAAATTGAACAAGAGAATCAATCTTGGAAACTCTGGATCCCAGAAAAACTAAGACCGAATGTGCTTTTTCGAGCTCATGATACTGTCATATCATCTCATGGTGGAATGACTAAAACTTTAGATTTGATTCGTAGACATTTTTATTGGCCAGGACTGGTAAAAGATGTGAGAAATTATGTTAGAAATTGTGAAGTTTGCAAATGTACAAAAGCTCCTAATACTGTTTTAATACCAACCATGGGTAAACAAACAGAGTCATCTCGCCCTTTTCAGCGAATATATATTGATATTTTAGGTCCATATCCTCGAAGTAAAAAAGGATATATCGGGTTATTGATTGTTGTTGATCACATGTCAAAATTTCATTGGTTGTGTCCGCATAAAAAATGTACATCTCGTGCTATCCAAGAATTTTTACTAAAAGATATATTTCATTGTTACGGCGTACCTGAAGTGATCGTTAGTGACAATGGGTCACAATTCAAAGCAAATGACTTTAATGAATTTTTAACGAAGCTTGGAATTCATCACGTATATACCGCAATGTATTCTCCGCAAGCAAACGCGTCTGAACGCGTTAATAGATCGCTTATTGCTGCAATTCGTGCTTATTTAAAGAAAGATCAAACATACTGGGATGGAAATTTGAGTAGCATTAGTTGTGCTTTGAGAAATTCCACTCATCAAGCCATTAATTGTTCACCTTTTCATGTTCTGTTTGGCTTAGACATGGTTACGCATGGTACCACATATAAATTATTAAGAAATTTGAACACATTAGAAGAATCTATGTGTAAATTGAGCCGTGATGATCAATTAGCATTGTTACGAATAGATGTACAAGACAATATTAAAAAAGCTTATGAAAAAAATGTTTCACAATACAACTTGCGCGCTCGTCATGTAAAATTTACAGAAGGCCAAGAGGTATTTCGTCGTAACTTTGCTCAGAGCAATTTTGAAAAAAGATTTAACGCAAAACTTGGTCCTCTATTTATTAAAGCGAAAGTTAAACAGAAAGTCGGAAACAATTACTATAGACTTGAAGATTTAGATGGAAAAACTGTAGGTACTTATAGTGCAAAAGACATTCGTCCTTGATTAAAATTTTCCCTCTAACTCTTTTAGTAAAACTAAACGAGTTATATGGTTTTGTAACATTCATATCTGAATAATTTTTGTTTGTTTCGTAAAAGCTGAACTTTGACGGAACAAATTTCTTTTGATCTGGCCGCTTCAAACACAATTTATAACACTTCTTGTTACTTTCAAAACAGTGTCATTATTAAATATTAAATTCAGAAATACCAACCTAAAATCCGCTGAACAATGCTCGTAATGCGGAAATAACGAGGTCGTGTTCTGACTGCAGACAAGTTTAACTTTCCTTTTGACTTGAACCGCCATTGAGGAAAGTTCACCAATTAAAGCATCCATGATCCAAGTTAATCCATATTCCTTCTACAACAACTCGTATCTTTCGAGGGAGATTTTGGGTTTTAATTAAAACCACCCCGACATAATTTTTATGTTGTAGCAATTGTTGTAACAATTGCTTCGCATTTAACTTGGTAAAGAGCTAGTGGCCCAAAAAGTTTACCATCTAACTTGAGAATCGCAGCCCTAAAGAGAAGCAAGTGTCAAAAGTGGCTGGAGTTAGAAAAACAGCAGAAGACCACAAGCATAATTGCATTGGCGACATCTCTGTGCCCAGATCAGCAAACAGGTTTGCTAGCAGCTCCAGTCTAACGCTAGCCAGCGATCGGGATAGTGATAAACAAGTCAAAAATGATATTATTTTTTAATTTAAAATTAATTTTAATTCTTTTTCTAAAATATGCCAGTGAATATATAGTGAAACATAACGCAAAATTGCAAAATATCCTAGTGCATTGCGCAGGTTATTAATAAAAAAAAAACGTACGTGTATTGTTCACGTAATACATACAAATTGTCTTTAAACTAAGTTAAACATAGCAACCAAATATAGCAACACAACAAAGATTAAAAAAAAAAAAAACAAAAAAAAGCATGAAAAAAAAAACAAAAGAACCAAATTAGTAAAGTAAGTGAAACTAATACAAAAGTAGAAAGAGAACAAAAATAAAAAAAGTGTTTTTTGAACAACTCAAACAACAGAAAAAAATTAAAATAAAAAAAAAAAAAAAAAAAAAATAAGTTCAGTAAAACATACGTTTAACAACGCTAGAGAGCGAGAACACCAATAAAAAAAAAAAAAATCAAAAACAAAACATTTAAAAATATAAAGGTTTCAGCCAAAATTATATTTTGCAATGGACTGAACTATATCGGCAAAAATTATATTTAACCTTCCTTACAGCACATGAAGACATCGGTAAAAGGCCTTTCATCGAGATTCCAGTGTGTTGGTAAGTGTTTTATAAGTTTTCTTTTATTTGACACAAATCACATTAATAAATTGATATTAACATTTTTTTGTCGCGGGTATCATAGTAGTCTAATCTAAAACAAAGTTACTAACTGTTGCCATTACAACGCTCTGTTTATGTTAACCTCTTCTGTTAAGATTAACATGCGCTGTTAATAGAAGGCGTTAATCATAAAGAGTTAAGTGGAGACTTTTTTTTGCTCTTGCTAAGCTAATGGTAGTTGTTTTTGCAAATTTGGTAACATTTGTTTTGTTTTTTTTTTGCACGGTATAATCTTTGTGTTTATTCCGCTCACGAGTTTTGACGTTTTGTCATCAGCTAAGTTTTTAATAAATAGACAGACAGCCCAATTGCTGCAGGGATGCCAACAGCATTTTTTTTTTTTGTTAATAATAAATTTGTTCTTTTCATGAATACGAAATTTGGTTAATTGATTGGTTTAATATAAAAATTTGAATAAATGCTTATTCCTCTTTTGAATTAGTTTCATTAATTTTCTTAAAAAAAAAAAAAACCTTGGTTACTTGCGACTGTGGCTTTGATTTGTTTTTTTTTAATGAAATGAAGAAATGAAATGGAAAATTTTGGAATTGTTTTAATTAATTAAAATTATATCAATATATATAAAAAAATATGGAAACTGTATGTTGTTTTTTTTTCAATACTTTTTTATGTGTTTTTTTTTTATATTAATAAATAAAATAAAATTCAATAAATTCAATAAAATTATTCAGTAGTAAAATTAAATTATCATTAAAACGCATGTATGAAATTGAATTACCTAGTATTATATCTTTAAGAATATTATTAACTTTCAAAGAGATATTTGCTATGAAAGCAAAATAAAAATTAATTGTAAACAAATGGCTTTGTTAATATTTTTTTTATATATAAACAATTAAGAAAATTCTAATTAAAATTTCAATATGAATTAAATTAAATATTTTTTCCTTGCGGTAATGGGGTAAGGTAACTAAATAAGTTTTTTCATTATTTTGGGATCCTTTAAATTTTATTTTGTGCGATAAAGGATCATGGTCGGGTGGGTTAAAAAGCACATGATCTCTCCGTCATCTGAGAGATCCCAGCTTTATTTTTTTTGGATACTGTTGATTTATTTTCTTTACTTTTTGTTTCTTTCAAAACTTTAACGTAATTTCTATCAGGTTTGACTGGATATGATCAAATTCGTTCGTTAGCATCAATTTGTTTTTCATATATAATTTCTCAACAGGGACTCTAAAGAAATTATGAACCTGAAAACTGGAATAACGGTTGCCAAGAATTCCCCCCAGTCGACTGTTTGCTAGCTGCATTAATGGGTCCCGCCGGCTTCCTTTAATTCCAATAATATTGTAAAATGATTGCTAAATCTTTTAAGGTTAAATCCTTAGATGAAAACTTCAGTGTTCGTTACAAGATGTGAGACAGTGGTTAGAAAGTTTTGAAGAAACTGCTTTTACTTTTAACTGGAGCGATATGCAAAAATATGATTATTGTATGCAATTGCTTAAAGGAGCAGCTAAACTTTTTGTACGTAGTCAAGCTAGAATTTAAAACTGGAGTTCGTTGAAAGTTTCCCTGACTAATGAATTTGAAATAAAAATTTCAGATGCAGAAGTGCATCAGCGTTTAAGAAACCGTCGGCATAGAGCAGGAGAAACTTTACGTGAATACCTTTTTAGCTTGCAAGAGATGTGTTCTACTAAAGGTGTCGATGATGAGAGTTTAATTTCGTATTTTTTAAATGGCATATATGATATTCGATCCAATAAAGCAACACTTTATCAGGCAACATCGCTATCTCATCTGAAGCGATTTATTCCAGTTTATGAAAAAAATCGAGGACCCATTACGTCAGATCACTATGTTTTTGATAATAGCAATACTGCGAAGAAAGTTAGTGATGAAATTATATTTTGCAATGGACTGAACTATATCGGCAAAAATTATATTTAACCTTCCTTACAGCACATGAAGACATCGGTAAAAGGCCTTTCATCGAGATTCCAGTGTGTTGGTAAGTGTTTTATAAGTTTTCTTTTATTTGACACAAATCACATTAATAAATTGATATTAACATTTTTTTGTCGCGGGTATCATAGTAGTCTAATCTAAAACAAAGTTACTAACTGTTGCCATTACAACGCTCTGTTTATGTTAACCTCTTCTGTTAAGATTAACATGCTCTGTTAATAGAAGGCGTTAATCATAAAAAGTTAAGTGGAGACTTTTTTTTGCTCTTGCTAAGCTAATGGTAGTTGTTTTTGCAAATTTGGTAACATTTGTTTTGTTTTTTTTTTTGCACGGTATAATCTTTGTGTTTATTCCGCTCACGAGTTTTGACGTTTTGTCATCAGCTAAGTTTTTAATAAATAGACAGACAGCCCAATTGCTGCAGGGATGCCAACAGCATTTTTTTTTTTTGTTAATAATAAATTTGTTCTTTTCATGAATACGAAATTTGGTTAATTGATTGGTTTAATATAAAAATTTGAATAAATGCTTATTCCTCTTTTGAATTAGTTTCATTAATTTTCTTAAAAAAAAAAAAAACCTTGGTTACTTGCGACTGTGGCTTTGATTTGTTTTTTTTTAATGAAATGAAGAAATGAAATGGAAAATTTTGGAATTGTTTTAATTAATTAAAATTATATCAATATATATAAAAAAATATGGAAACTGTATGTTGTTTTTTTTTCAATACTTTTTTATGTGTTTTTTTTTATATTAATAAATAAAATAAAATTCAATAAATTCAATAAAATTATTCAGTAGTAAAATTAAATTATCATTAAAACGCATGTATGAAATTGAATTACCTAGTATTATATCTTTAAGAATATTATTAACTTTCAAAGAGATATTTGCTATGAAAGCAAAATAAAAATTAATTGTAAACAAATGGCTTTGTTAATATTTTTTTTATATATAAACAATTAAGAAAATTCTAATTAAAATTTCAATATGAATTAAATTAAATATTTTTTCCTTGCGGTAATGGGGTAAGGTAACTAAATAAGTTTTTTCATTATTTTGGGATCCTTTAAATTTTATTTTGTGCGATAAAGGATCATGGTCGGGTGGGTTAAAAAGCACATGATCTCTCCGTCATCTGAGAGATCCCAGCTTTATTTTTTTTGGATACTGTTGATTTATTTTCTTTACTTTTTGTTTCTTTCAAAACTTTAACGTAATTTCTATCAGGTTTGACTGGATATGATCAAATTCGTTCGTTAGCATCAATTTGTTTTTCATATATAATTTCTCAACAGGGACTCTAAAGAAATTATGAACCTGAAAACTGGAATAACGGTTGCCAAGAATTCCCCCCAGTCGACTGTTTGCTAGCTGCATTAATGGGTCCCGCCGGCTTCCTTTAATTCCAATAATATTGTAAAATGATTGCTAAATCTTTTAAGGTTAAATCCTTAGATGAAAACTTCAGTGTTCGTTACAAGATGTGAGACAGTGGTTAGAAAGTTTTGAAGAAACTGCTTTTACTTTTAACTGGAGCGATATGCAAAAATATGATTATTGTATGCAATTGCTTAAAGGAGCAGCTAAACTTTTTGTACGTAGTCAAGCTAGAATTTAAAACTGGAGTTCGTTGAAAGTTTCCCTGACTAATGAATTTGAAATAAAAATTTCAGATGCAGAAGTGCATCAGCGTTTAAGAAACCGTCGGCATAGAGCAGGAGAAACTTTACGTGAATACCTTTTTAGCTTGCAAGAGATGTGTTCTACTAAAGGTGTCGATGATCAGAGTTTAATTTCGTATTTTTTAAATGGCATATATGATATTCGATCCAATAAAGCAACACTTTATCAGGCAACATCGCTATCTCATCTGAAGCGATTTATTCCAGTTTATGAAAAAAATCGAGGACCCATTACGTCAGATCACTATGTTTTTGATAATAGCAATACTGCGAAGAAAGTTAGTGATGAAATTATATTTTGCAATGGACTGAACTATATCGGCAAAAATTATATTTAACCTTCCTTACAGCACATGAAGACATCGGTAAAAGGCCTTTCATCGAGATTCCAGTGTGTTGGTAAGTGTTTTATAAGTTTTCTTTTATTTGACACAAATCACATTAATAAATTGATATTAACATTTTTTTGTCGCGGGTATCATAGTAGTCTAATCTAAAACAAAGTTACTAACTGTTGCCATTACAACGCTCTGTTTATGTTAACCTCTTCTGTTAAGATTAACATGCGCTGTTAATAGAAGGCGTTAATCATAAAGAGTTAAGTGGAGACTTTTTTTTGCTCTTGCTAAGCTAATGGTAGTTGTTTTTGCAAATTTGGTAACATTTGTTTTGTTTTTTTTTTTGCACGGTATAATCTTTGTGTTTATTCCGCTCACGAGTTTTGACGTTTTGTCATCAGCTAAGTTTTTAATAAATAGACAGACAGCCCAATTGCTGCAGGGATGCCAACAGCATTTTTTTTTTTTGTTAATAATAAATTTGTTCTTTTCATGAATACGAAATTTGGTTAATTGATTGGTTTAATATAAAAATTTGAATAAATGCTTATTCCTCTTTTGAATTAGTTTCATTAATTTTCTTAAAAAAAAAAAAAACCTTGGTTACTTGCGACTGTGGCTTTGATTTGTTTTTTTTTAATGAAATGAAGAAATGAAATGGAAAATTTTGGAATTGTTTTAATTAATCAAAATTATATCAATATATATAAAAAAATATGGAAACTGTATGTTGTTTTTTTTTCAATACTTTTTTATGTGTTTTTTTTTATATTAATAAATAAAATAAAATTCAATAAATTCAATAAAATTATTCAGTAGTAAAATTAAATTATCATTAAAACGCATGTATGAAATTGAATTACCTAGTATTATATCTTTAAGAATATTATTAACTTTCAAAGAGATATTTGCTATGAAAGCAAAATAAAAATTAATTGTAAACAAATGGCTTTGTTAATATTTTTTTTATATATAAACAATTAAGAAAATTCTAATTAAAATTTCAATATGAATTAAATTAAATATTTTTTCCTTGCGGTAATGGGGTAAGGTAACTAAATAAGTTTTTTCATTATTTTGGGATCCTTTAAATTTTATTTTGTGCGATAAAGGATCATGGTCGGGTGGGTTAAAAAGCACATGATCTCTCCGTCATCTGAGAGATCCCAGCTTTATTTTTTTTGGATACTGTTGATTTATTTTCTTTACTTTTTGTTTCTTTCAAAACTTTAACGTAATTTCTATCAGGTTTGACTGGATATGATCAAATTCGTTCGTTAGCATCAATTTGTTTTTCATATATAATTTCTCAACAGGGACTCTAAAGAAATTATGAACCTGAAAACTGGAATAACGGTTGCCAAGAATTCCCCCCAGTCGACTGTTTGCTAGCTGCATTAATGGGTCCCGCCGGCTTCCTTTAATTCCAATAATATTGTAAAATGATTGCTAAATCTTTTAAGGTTAAATCCTTAGATGAAAACTTCAGTGTTCGTTACAAGATGTGAGACAGTGGTTAGAAAGTTTTGAAGAAACTGCTTTTACTTTTAACTGGAGCGATATGCAAAAATATGATTATTGTATGCAATTGCTTAAAGGAGCAGCTAAACTTTTTGTACGTAGTCAAGCTAGAATTTAAAACTGGAGTTCGTTGAAAGTTTCCCTGACTAATGAATTTGAAATAAAAATTTCAGATGCAGAAGTGCATCAGCGTTTAAGAAACCGTCGGCATAGAGCAGGAGAAACTTTACGTGAATACCTTTTTAGCTTGCAAGAGATGTGTTCTACTAAAGGTGTCGATGATGAGAGTTTAATTTCGTATTTTTTAAATGGCATATATGATATTCGATCCAATAAAGCAACACTTTATCAGGCAACATCGCTATCTCATCTGAAGCGATTTATTCCAGTTTATGAAAAAAATCGAGGACCCATTACGTCAGATCACTATGTTTTTGATAATAGCAATACTGCGAAGAAAGTTAGTGATGAAATTATATTTTGCAATGGACTGAACTATATCGGCAAAAATTATATTTAACCTTCCTTACAGCACATGAAGACATCGGTAAAAGGCCTTTCATCGAGATTCCAGTGTGTTGGTAAGTGTTTTATAAGTTTTCTTTTATTTGACACAAATCACATTAATAAATTGATATTAACATTTTTTTGTCGCGGGTATCATAGTAGTCTAATCTAAAACAAAGTTACTAACTGTTGCCATTACAACGCTCTGTTTATGTTAACCTCTTCTGTTAAGATTAACATGCGCTGTTAATAGAAGGCGTTAATCATAAAGAGTTAAGTGGAGACTTTTTTTTGCTCTTGCTAAGCTAATGGTAGTTGTTTTTGCAAATTTGGTAACATTTGTTTTGTTTTTTTTTTTGCACGGTATAATCTTTGTGTTTATTCCGCTCACGAGTTTTGACGTTTTGTCATCAGCTAAGTTTTTAATAAATAGACAGACAGCCCAATTGCTGCAGGGATGCCAACAGCATTTTTTTTTTTTGTTAATAATAAATTTGTTCTTTTCATGAATACGAAATTTGGTTAATTGATTGGTTTAATATAAAAATTTGAATAAATGCTTATTCCTCTTTTGAATTAGTTTCATTAATTTTCTTAAAAAAAAAAAAAACCTTGGTTACTTGCGACTGTGGCTTTGATTTGTTTTTTTTTAATGAAATGAAGAAATGAAATGGAAAATTTTGGAATTGTTTTAATTAATTAAAATTATATCAATATATATAAAAAAATATGGAAACTGTATGTTGTTTTTTTTTCAATACTTTTTTATGTGTTTTTTTTTTATATTAATAAATAAAATAAAATTCAATAAATTCAATAAAATTATTCAGTAGTAAAATTAAATTATCATTAAAACGCATGTATGAAATTGAATTACCTAGTATTATATCTTTAAGAATATTATTAACTTTCAAAGAGATATTTGCTATGAAAGCAAAATAAAAATTAATTGTAAACAAATGGCTTTGTTAATATTTTTTTTATATATAAACAATTAAGAAAATTCTAATTAAAATTTCAATATGAATTAAATTAAATATTTTTTCCTTGCGGTAATGGGGTAAGGTAACTAAATAAGTTTTTTCATTATTTTGGGATCCTTTAAATTTTATTTTGTGCGATAAAGGATCATGGTCGGGTGGGTTAAAAAGCACATGATCTCTCCGTCATCTGAGAGATCCCAGCTTTATTTTTTTTGGATACTGTTGATTTATTTTCTTTACTTTTTGTTTCTTTCAAAACTTTAACGTAATTTCTATCAGGTTTGACTGGATATGATCAAATTCGTTCGTTAGCATCAATTTGTTTTTCATATATAATTTCTCAACAGGGACTCTAAAGAAATTATGAACCTGAAAACTGGAATAACGGTTGCCAAGAATTCCCCCCAGTCGACTGTTTGCTAGCTGCATTAATGGGTCCCGCCGGCTTCCTTTAATTCCAATAATATTGTAAAATGATTGCTAAATCTTTTAAGGTTAAATCCTTAGATGAAAACTTCAGTGTTCGTTACAAGATGTGAGACAGTGGTTAGAAAGTTTTGAAGAAACTGCTTTTACTTTTAACTGGAGCGATATGCAAAAATATGATTATTGTATGCAATTGCTTAAAGGAGCAGCTAAACTTTTTGTACGTAGTCAAGCTAGAATTTAAAACTGGAGTTCGTTGAAAGTTTCCCTGACTAATGAATTTGAAATAAAAATTTCAGATGCAGAAGTGCATCAGCGTTTAAGAAACCGTCGGCATAGAGCAGGAGAAACTTTACGTGAATACCTTTTTAGCTTGCAAGAGATGTGTTCTACTAAAGGTGTCGATGATGAGAGTTTAATTTCGTATTTTTTAAATGGCATATATGATATTCGATCCAATAAAGCAACACTTTATCAGGCAACATCGCTATCTCATCTGAAGCGATTTATTCCAGTTTATGAAAAAAATCGAGGACCCATTACGTCAGATCACTATGTTTTTGATAATAGCAATACTGCGAAGAAAGTTAGTGATGAAATTATATTTTGCAATGGACTGAACTATATCGGCAAAAATTATATTTAACCTTCCTTACAGCACATGAAGACATCGGTAAAAGGCCTTTCATCGAGATTCCAGTGTGTTGGTAAGTGTTTTATAAGTTTTCTTTTATTTGACACAAATCACATTAATAAATTGATATTAACATTTTTTTGTCGCGGGTATCATAGTAGTCTAATCTAAAACAAAGTTACTAACTGTTGCCATTACAACGCTCTGTTTATGTTAACCTCTTCTGTTAAGATTAACATGCGCTGTTAATAGAAGGCGTTAATCATAAAGAGTTAAGTGGAGACTTTTTTTTGCTCTTGCTAAGCTAATGGTAGTTGTTTTTGCAAATTTGGTAACATTTGTTTTGTTTTTTTTTTGCACGGTATAATCTTTGTGTTTATTCCGCTCACGAGTTTTGACGTTTTGTCATCAGCTAAGTTTTTAATAAATAGACAGACAGCCCAATTGCTGCAGGGATGCCAACAGCATTTTTTTTTTTTGTTAATAATAAATTTGTTCTTTTCATGAATACGAAATTTGGTTAATTGATTGGTTTAATATAAAAATTTGAATAAATGCTTATTCCTCTTTTGAATTAGTTTCATTAATTTTCTTAAAAAAAAAAAAAACCTTGGTTACTTGCGACTGTGGCTTTGATTTGTTTTTTTTTAATGAAATGAAGAAATGAAATGGAAAATTTTGGAATTGTTTTAATTAATTAAAATTATATCAATATATATAAAAAAATATGGAAACTGTATGTTGTTTTTTTTTCAATACTTTTTTATGTGTTTTTTTTTTATATTAATAAATAAAATAAAATTCAATAAATTCAATAAAATTATTCAGTAGTAAAATTAAATTATCATTAAAACGCATGTATGAAATTGAATTACCTAGTATTATATCTTTAAGAATATTATTAACTTTCAAAGAGATATTTGCTATGAAAGCAAAATAAAAATTAATTGTAAACAAATGGCTTTGTTAATATTTTTTTTATATATAAACAATTAAGAAAATTCTAATTAAAATTTCAATATGAATTAAATTAAATATTTTTTCCTTGCGGTAATGGGGTAAGGTAACTAAATAAGTTTTTTCATTATTTTGGGATCCTTTAAATTTTATTTTGTGCGATAAAGGATCATGGTCGGGTGGGTTAAAAAGCACATGATCTCTCCGTCATCTGAGAGATCCCAGCTTTATTTTTTTTTGGATACTGTTGATTTATTTTCTTTACTTTTTGTTTCTTTCAAAACTTTAACGTAATTTCTATCAGGTTTGACTGGATATGATCAAATTCGTTCGTTAGCATCAATTTGTTTTTCATATATAATTTCTCAACAGGGACTCTAAAGAAATTATGAACCTGAAAACTGGAATAACGGTTGCCAAGAATTCCCCCCAGTCGACTGTTTGCTAGCTGCATTAATGGGTCCCGCCGGCTTCCTTTAATTCCAATAATATTGTAAAATGATTGCTAAATCTTTTAAGGTTAAATCCTTAGATGAAAACTTCAGTGTTCGTTACAAGATGTGAGACAGTGGTTAGAAAGTTTTGAAGAAACTGCTTTTACTTTTAACTGGAGCGATATGCAAAAATATGATTATTGTATGCAATTGCTTAAAGGAGCAGCTAAACTTTTTGTACGTAGTCAAGCTAGAATTTAAAACTGGAGTTCGTTGAAAGTTTCCCTGACTAATGAATTTGAAATAAAAATTTCAGATGCAGAAGTGCATCAGCGTTTAAGAAACCGTCGGCATAGAGCAGGAGAAACTTTACGTGAATACCTTTTTAGCTTGCAAGAGATGTGTTCTACTAAAGGTGTCGATGATGAGAGTTTAATTTCGTATTTTTTAAATGGCATATATGATATTCGATCCAATAAAGCAACACTTTATCAGGCAACATCGCTATCTCATCTGAAGCGATTTATTCCAGTTTATGAAAAAAATCGAGGACCCATTACGTCAGATCACTATGTTTTTGATAATAGCAATACTGCGAAGAAAGTTAGTGATGAAATTATATTTTGCAATGGACTGAACTATATCGGCAAAAATTATATTTAACCTTCCTTACAGCACATGAAGACATCGGTAAAAGGCCTTTCATCGAGATTCCAGTGTGTTGGTAAGTGTTTTATAAGTTTTCTTTTATTTGACACAAATCACATTAATAAATTGATATTAACATTTTTTTGTCGCGGGTACCATAGTAGTCTAATCTAAAACAAAGTTACTAACTGTTGCCATTACAACGCTCTGTTTATGTTAACCTCTTCTGTTAAGATTAACATGCGCTGTTAATAGAAGGCGTTAATCATAAAGAGTTAAGTGGAGACTTTTTTTTGCTCTTGCTAAGCTAATGGTAGTTGTTTTTGCAAATTTGGTAACATTTGTTTTGTTTTTTTTTTTGCACGGTATAATCTTTGTGTTTATTCCGCTCACGAGTTTTGACGTTTTGTCATCAGCTAAGTTTTTAATAAATAGACAGACAGCCCAATTGCTGCAGGGATGCCAACAGCATTTTTTTTTTTTGTTAATAATAAATTTGTTCTTTTCATGAATACGAAATTTGGTTAATTGATTGGTTTAATATAAAAATTTGAATAAATGCTTATTCCTCTTTTGAATTAGTTTCATTAATTTTCTTAAAAAAAAAAAAAACCTTGGTTACTTGCGACTGTGGCTTTGATTTGTTTTTTTTTAATGAAATGAAGAAATGAAATGGAAAATTTTGGAATTGTTTTAATTAATTAAAATTATATCAATATATATAAAAAAATATGGAAACTGTATGTTGTTTTTTTTTCAATACTTTTTTATGTGTTTTTTTTTATATTAATAAATAAAATAAAATTCAATAAATTCAATAAAATTATTCAGTAGTAAAATTAAATTATCATTAAAACGCATGTATGAAATTGAATTACCTAGTATTATATCTTTAAGAATATTATTAACTTTCAAAGAGATATTTGCTATGAAAGCAAAATAAAAATTAATTGTAAACAAATGGCTTTGTTAATATTTTTTTTATATATAAACAATTAAGAAAATTCTAATTAAAATTTCAATATGAATTAAATTAAATATTTTTTCCTTGCGGTAATGGGGTAAGGTAACTAAATAAGTTTTTTCATTATTTTGGGATCCTTTAAATTTTATTTTGTGCGATAAAGGATCATGGTCGGGTGGGTTAAAAAGCACATGATCTCTCCGTCATCTGAGAGATCCCAGCTTTATTTTTTTTGGATACTGTTGATTTATTTTCTTTACTTTTTGTTTCTTTCAAAACTTTAACGTAATTTCTATCAGGTTTGACTGGATATGATCAAATTCGTTCGTTAGCATCAATTTGTTTTTCATATATAATTTCTCAACAGGGACTCTAAAGAAATTATGAACCTGAAAACTGGAATAACGGTTGCCAAGAATTCCCCCCAGTCGACTGTTTGCTAGCTGCATTAATGGGTCCCGCCGGCTTCCTTTAATTCCAATAATATTGTAAAATGATTGCTAAATCTTTTAAGGTTAAATCCTTAGATGAAAACTTCAGTGTTCGTTACAAGATGTGAGACAGTGGTTAGAAAGTTTTGAAGAAACTGCTTTTACTTTTAACTGGAGCGATATGCAAAAATATGATTATTGTATGCAATTGCTTAAAGGAGCAGCTAAACTTTTTGTACGTAGTCAAGCTAGAATTTAAAACTGGAGTTCGTTGAAAGTTTCCCTGACTAATGAATTTGAAATAAAAATTTCAGATGCAGAAGTGCATCAGCGTTTAAGAAACCGTCGGCATAGAGCAGGAGAAACTTTACGTGAATACCTTTTTAGCTTGCAAGAGATGTGTTCTACTAAAGGTGTCGATGATCAGAGTTTAATTTCGTATTTTTTAAATGGCATATATGATATTCGATCCAATAAAGCAACACTTTATCAGGCAACATCGCTATCTCATCTGAAGCGATTTATTCCAGTTTATGAAAAAAATCGAGGACCCATTACGTCAGATCACTATGTTTTTGATAATAGCAATACTGCGAAGAAAGTTAGTGATGATCGAAAGAAACCAAACGTTGATACACGCAAATGTTTTAAGTGCGGAGAATTAAACCATTTGGCCAGGGAGTGTACGAAGGTTGATATTGAATGTTTTAAGTGTGGGGGTCAGGGCCATAGATCGTTTGAATGTTCTATTAAAACTGGAAAAGCTGATGTGACAGCTAAAGACACGGTCCATATAGTAGACAATATTGAACATACAAATAATCAGCCTGTAAATGGCAAAAAGTGCAAGGTAGTGCATATAAATGGTGTTCCAATGGTTGCGTTAATTGATAATGGTAGTGACGTATGCTTGCTGCAGGGAGATATCTTGTTAAAAGTAGGTATATCAGAACTAGATACGGAGGCTAAAAAGTTGCAAGGCATAGGTGGGAAGGCCATTTTCAATCTGGGCAGCGTTAAAGCTGAGATTTCTGCTGATAATGTTAAGTTGGTTAACAAATTTCATGTTATTAAAACTGATGACATATTATTCAGTGGTAATCGGTAATGACATTCTCAAATTCATTGATATTTATCTCTCGAAGAAAGGTTCTACATTTGTACAGGTGGGAGAAGTGGACGCGGATAACGATGTAAGTGCAAATATAAACATGAGAAACGAAGTCAAACAGTTAGTTGAGAATTACAAAGCTATGCGTCCACAGGGCCACCCTGTTTCAATGAGGATAACTGTGAGTGATGAAGTTCCTGTTTATGAAAGGGCGAGGCGCATTTCCTATGAAGATCAAGCTTATGTTGACAAACGGGTTAGTTGTTGGCTAGAAGAAGGGGTTATCAAACCGAGTTCCTCCGAATATGCAGCACCGATTGTTCTCATTCCAAAAAAGGATGGAACAAGGCGCCTTTGTTGTGACTAGCGCAGGTTGAATAAAAAGATAGTAAGAGATCATTTTCCCATGCCAATAATAGAAGATGTGTTAGATAAGTTGCAAAAGGATTATGTTTTCACTACTCTTGATTTGAAAAATGGATTCTTCCATGTGCCCGTTGACCCAGAGTCGCAGAAGTATACTTCTTTTATAACTCACTGAGGGCAGTATGCATTTTGTTATGTGGCATTCGGTATTTCAACCTCACCCGCAGTTTTCGGTCGTTACATTCAGGCAGTTTTCAGTGATTTAATTCGAGATGGTGTAATTGTTGTTTCTGTTGATGACATTGTCATTCCTTCACTAGATGTCGTTGAGGGGTTAGAAAAGTTAAAGTTAGTTTTGAGTGTTGCTTCTAAGCAAGGTATCCAAATTAAGTTTTCTCAATTTCTTTAAAAGAAAATAACATTTTTGGGTTATGTTGTCGAAAACCGTACTATCCATCCATCAAAAGAGAAAATTTTAGCTATTGAAAAGTTTCCAATACCAACTAATCCGAAGGCAGTACAAAGGTGGATTGGTTTGACGTCTTATTTAAGAAAGTTTATAAGAGAGTCCGCTGTAATAGCCAGACCACTCACAAATCTGTTGCGTAATTCTGTCTTATTGAAGTTTGGGGAGGAAGAAGTCGCATCATTTTATGAATAAAAGTCGGCCTTAATCAACGCGCCATTACTTTAATTGTACGATCCGTTGGTGGAGACAGAAGTACATACAGACGCCAGCATGTGGGTTTATGGAGGTGTTTTGGTTCAGCGGGATTCGCAGGACAGAAAATTCCACCCAGTTCAGTATTTTATTCGTAAAACGATGCCTGTCGAAGAGAAATACCACTCCTACGAACTTGAGGTGCTTGCAATTAAAGCGGCTATAAAAAAGTGGAGAGTCTATCGAATTGGGAAGCGTTTCACAATAGTCACCGATTGCAGTGCTTTTACGAAGACGTTAGATAAGAGGGAAGTTCCCTTAAGAGTTTCAAGATGGGCTTTATACCGTTCTGGTACCTTAAGCCGGGTTCACTGCTTGTTGATTGAGGACACGTTTTTGCATAGGTTGAAAGAAGCTCAGAATAATGACTCCTGGATCCAGGCAGTCAAAACTGTCCTTAAAAATGATGATTATGAAGATTTTTTCTTAAAGAGTGGCATCCTCCATAAGGACAAAAACAAGCAGTTGATTGTGATTCCTAGTTTAATGAAAGAAGAAATTATCGGAATGGCCCATAAGCAGGGACATTTTTCCACTAAGAAAACTCGTGAACTTGTTGGAAGAGATTATTATATTCCAAAATTGAATTCAAAAGTAGATATAGAAGTTCAAGGTTGCGTTCAGTGTTTGGTGGCATCTGCTAAATCGGGAAAAAATGAAAGTTTTCTTACTCCCATTGAGAAAGACGACCGGCCCTTGTTAACATATCACTTAGATCACGTCGGTCCTCTGGAAGCTACTTAAAAGATATACAACGATATTCTTGTCATTGTTGATGCCTTTTCAAAATTTGTATGGCTTTATCCCACAAAAAGCACAAACGCAGAAGCAGTTGTGGATATGTTAAGGCGACAGTCGTCAGTTTTCGGAAATCCTGAAAGGGTTATTACAGATCGTGGTGCGGCATTCACCGCGAAGGTTTTCGAAGATTATTGTCAAGAGAATGGTGTACGTCATTTGATAATAGCAACTGGGGTGCCTCGTGGGAACGGACAGGTGGAACGCATCCACAAAATTGTAATTCCTTTATTATCGAAATTGTGTCAAGAAAACCCTGGCTTGTGGTATAGGCATGTGGATCACGTTCAGCAATTAATAAATAGTACGCCTCCACGTAGTATAAAGTACTCCCCATTTCGTATACTAACAGGTCTTGAGATGAGGGCTCCAAAACACATAGATTTAAAAAAGTTGCTAGATGAAGAACTTATAAAGGAAATAGACGAAGAAAGAGATGAGATACATCAAAAGGCAAGGGATAATATAAAATGCATTCAGGAAGAAAATAGAAAGAATTTTAATGCAAAGAGAAAAGAAGAAATATATTATGAGGTTTGGGACTCCACCCAGTATGGAGTGGGGCTAAAATTGAGACCTAAATTTTTTGGACCTTACAAGGTTACTCGCGTCTTGACGCACTTTAGATACGAAGTGAAGAAATTGGGCGACAGCGAAGGACCTATTTCTACTGTCACCGTTGCAGAATACATGAAGCGTTGGGATTCGCGATCCCACTAGATATTTTCGGGGCGAAAACTTGTCAGGATAGCCGAGAATGTGGGAATTGTATAAGGTGGCAACCCTTTTTTCTTGGTTTGTCCTTTGAATTCAGCGAGAGCATGAGTCAGTCGTGGTTGAGCCGTTGCCGATTGTGCATTTTAAAAACAAAAACCAATTAAGTTGTGTTGATTATTTTTTATATATAAAAACAGTCCAAACTGTAATATTCCAAACAGTCCAATATTATAAACGAAATATTAAGTTCATGTATTGAATATTAAATTCATGTAATGTTTAAAAGATATTGTGGACAATTATTAACTGAATAAAGATTTTAAATTTGTATCCTACATATATATTTTGTTTGAAATTATTTAACAATGGTTTAATATGGAAAAGGAGCATTAAATATCAAATTTTGTGAATCCAAAGTGTTATAATGGTTATTAAACACAAATTGTTAATAAAATTATTCACAATTTTAAAACAATTTCTTTTTAACGCAAAATTTGTATCGTAAGACTTATATTTCGAAGTCAGCCATACATTAGTACTTTATATGTATTACACTGGTTTACAGCTAATATGTACTTTGAATGCCACTATTCTTTTCTCATGTAAAATTGGTCGCTAATTCCGAAAAAAATTTTTTTTTTCTGTCACTCCGTTTTCGAGATATTGCCCACTGTAGGGTTTTCAACGAAAAAAAAAGTTGGTTCCACTTAATTGCATATATCTCCAGAACTAACAACAGTAATCAAACGAATGATATATCAAATAAAAGCTAATAAAATTTCATACAAACAATGCTAACATTAGTTTTTGGTCGAGCTGTTAGTTTTGGCGGAATAAATTCAAATTTCGGGGATTTTTTTTATTTTTCAGAAAAATTTCCAAAAAAGACAAAATAGTTGCAAATTTCGTTAAGACATCAAAATATTTTGTTGCTTTTGATATTTTTTACTAAAAACCTTTATTTTTTCAAAAAAAATAAGCTATTGTTGAAGAAAATCTATTGAGAAATGAAAAAGTTGTGTTCAATGGAACGAAAGAACCCAAATGGTGTGATTATCAATTTATGCATTTGGACTTATTTTATTGACATAAAAAAAAATGAAAATTAAAGGTTGTTGTTAGAAAATCATATATTCTTAATTTTTATTGTTCTTTTAATAATTTACATTATTCGTCGCCCATCATTCCTTTGTCCCAAAATCCTTGGTACCGATTCTCAATTACTTTCATCTGTTGGTGGAATCTTTCCCCATGTTCGTCGCTCTCGTCACCGAGATTCTTCGCTTTCTTTGTCTAACGCCTTGACAGTGTTTTTCATAAGTCCAAGTTTGATGTGCAACGGTGGGAGAATTATGTTTTCCTTTTTGACGAGTGGAACGTTTTTGACATTGCTCTCTCCAACTTTCGACTCAATTCTTTCTGGCCAGTCCTTATTGTAATAGTGGTGTTCACGTGCTCAACTATCCCACTTGCAGAGAAAACAGCAGTACTTTGTGTAGCCACTCTGTAAACCACAAAGCATACCAACGACTTTGAGATCAGAACATATTTTCCAGTCGTGTTGTTCATATTTAATACATGTCAATAGCTTCGCCATTGTTTCGTACGTTTCCTTTGTGTTGACTGCATGTGCGATCGGAATCGATGGCTTTTTGTTTCCTATATGAAGTAATACCGCCTTCAAGCTCACTTTGCTGGCATCAATAAAAAAACGCCACTCTTTGGGAATGTACGGCTGACCAAAGGTATTAAATAAGCCAGGAATGTCTACGCAATAGCAGATATTGTCATTCTTAGTAATGTGTATAGCAAACGGTTTTTCACGATTTCTGTAGTATGTCACCTTAACATCGGGTCTCAAAAAGTTGAATTCTTGCAAACGAGAACCATGCAATTCCGATTTTTCCTTTGACAGTTCCAAATCTCTTATCCAATCATTCAGCTGCGCTTGCGATAAAAGGTGAGTTGTGTTTTCAGTTGTAATAGTACTACCACCTGTGGTTCCTTCCGACTTCATTGAATCTACGGATTTTCGATTGTTTTCGCGAGTTGAATCGGGACAAGTAGGATATGGAACATCGTCAGAATGAGATACTGGCAATGAAACATTCGGGACAGTGGCGTATATCACTCGTTTGTGTTTTCCAACACCAGTCACTTTGGCCAGACAAAAATAGCAATCGTTTAGGTGGCAAAACGGTTGTCTCCAGATCATCGGAACATCGAATTTCATGTATCGTTATTTACCCGAGCTCCATTCAGACAATATTAATTTGCACGATTGACACAAAATACTTGGCGTCCATGATTCACCAATGTTCTTAGCCGCAATACCAAAATAATGTAGATATGACATTTGGAGTAAATTCGTAAAATTGACTCGTTTCTTTTCGAAAGTAAATTCACCGCACACGTAGCAGAAAATATCTGGGTAGTTTTTACACTGAAATTCTCGCAGTCTTTTACTCATTTTATTTTGAAGTATATCTTATTTTTTCCTTTCGTTACAAATTGTGCGTACCTTTGTTTGCCACGTTTTTTAGTATAATGCATGAATGTTTTTGCTTTTATGCATCCCGAAAGTGCTGCAGGTACAATAAAGGTAGGTAGGTCCACGACTCAGAGCGCGACCACCGAAACTGTCAAAAAAACACAAAATAAGTATTCACATGGCATAATAAAAACAGGTAGGCTCTCTTTCTTATAGCCATAAGTGTCGAAATCAGTCGTTTTGCTGTGACGGTTTCGACGGTTGCACTCTCAGTCGTGAGCCTACCTGTTTTTATTGTAGCGTGTTTGTTCTTATCTTTTCTTTCGCAAAACTCTTGACTTGATTCCTATGAACAATAAAAATGAAAAATAAAAAATTATAGTACAATAACCCAATTTATTTATATGACAATAAAATTTGTAAAAAAAACATAACTTGGGTGCTTTCGTTCCATTAAACACAACTTTTAAATTCTCAATAGATTTTCTTCAACAATAGCTTATTTTTTTTGGAAAAATAAAGGCTCTTTGTAAAAAATATCAAAAGTAAGAAAATATTTTGATTTCTTAACGAAATTTGCAACTATTTTGTCTTTTTTTGGAAATTTTTCTGAAAAATAAAAAAAATCCCCGATATTTGAATTAATTCCGCCAAAACTAACAGCTCGACCAAAAAATTATGTTGGCATTGTTTGTAAGAAATTTTATTAGCTTTTATTTTATATATCATTTGTTTGATTACTGTTGTTGGTTCTGGAGATATATGCAATTAAGTGTAACCAACTTTTTTTTTTCGTTGAAAACCCTACAGTGGGCAATATCTCGAAAACGGAGTGACAGAAAAAAAAAAAAAATTTTTTTCGGAATAAGTGACCGATTTTACATTAGAAAAGAATAGTGGCATTCAAAGTACAAACAACTTTTCGTTATTTGTAAACCAGTGTTATCGGCAGTGTTGTATAACTTTTTAGGAATAGGATGATTTCATCTCCCTTTTATTTTATTTATTTATTGGCCAACAAGGCAACTAACTTATTCTAACAGGTTTATGTTTATGTTTATTTTTGTTTTTTTTTTTTTTTCTCTTTCCTTTTTCCTTGTTTTGGGGTTCTTTGAGTTGCAAATCCAGGTGGGTACAATCCGCCCACCTGAATGACACGATTCAAGAACATGTCAAAGCGAAAAGGTGAAGAAAATTTAAAGTAAAAGGGGAACTAACATACTAACGTATATTATACATAGGGATGTACATTAGAGCGTATCACCAAAACTAACCTATTTTTGACCCCGCCTCAATCGTTAGATATTTGAAAGACATTTTAGAAAAAAATATTTTTTTTTTTTTTAAAGTGGTCCCTATGGTGCTATTTTGGTTTTTTCGTTATATCTTCGGCGTTTCTTGTTCGATCCGGAAGATTTTATATCTGTGTGTTTGTTGGTGTTATACAAATATTTTTTTATGTTTTTTTTACCTCAAATGTTTTTTTTTCTACTGATTACACAATCGATCTTCGTTCCTACCATATTATCCTGCTTCAAAAAGTCCAACAAATTAAAGCTTTGAAAAAATCATTATAACCATGGGAAGAAGTGAAATCGAAAAAATGGATTTTAGAAGCACTTCCGACCTATTCTGCAAAGAATAACACTTTGGATCATAAAACATTTTTTTTTGAATTTTCGAAATCTTTTCGGGATTCAAGGTGGCTGTAACGCTCGCAACTGTCAAGTTTTGCGAAAATGTGCCCCAATCGATTTTCGTCAGTGACTGCTGTGGCCGACTTATGTACTTTTTGAACGAAACGCTCCGTGTTTTGCGAGTGGCAAAGATAATCTGTTAAAAATAAAACGTGATACAAACGGATTAAATTATGACGTCAACATAACATCATTCAATTATTAAACTAATGTTTTCTGTGGTGCTCACCTGGAATTTTAATGATTTCGTCTGAATACTGTAGATTAGACAGTTGGTCTTGCTTGTAAAACTGGAGACATGGCGGCTCAGTGATCTGAACTCTTGACCAGTCGATCATTTCAGTGTAAGTTGTGCTGCTATAGTTGATGTGGGGTGGTGGTTGGGACCACGAAATTGCCGAATTTGGCTTCGATTGTGGGTTCTCGCCACTATTGGTATTTTTGCGCCATGCCACAATCTTGAAACTTCGTCGTATATATTTTCTGTGAATGCACTGCGTTTGACTTTTTAATTATGCTGAAGAAACAACGCGTATTCCACCACATTTCGTTTTGTTGGTAATTTTGTTCTGTCAAAGTCGCGCTAACGGAAATGTATTTTGTTTAAATTAAGTATTTTTGCACGTTTCATGCGAACTAAAGCTCGATTTTATTGATCACTGAAAAATACCGATTTACTTTTTGACATGAAGTGACTGCTACAGCCACCTTAAATCCGAATTCTTAAATCTTAAACCCAATTTCCGATTTCGAAAATTAAAAAAAAATTTATTATGATCCAAAGTGTTATTCTTTGCAAAATAGGTCGGAAGTGCTCCTAAAATCCATTTTTTCGATTTCACTTCTTCCCATGGTTATAATGATTGTGTAATCAGTAGAAAAAAAACATTTGAGGTAAAAAAAACATAAGAAAATATTTGTATAACACCAACAAACACACAGATATAAAATCTTCCGGATCGAACAAGAAACACCGAAGATATAACGAAAAAACCAAAATAGCACCATAGGGACCACTATAAAAAAAAAAAAATATTTTTTTCGAAAATGTCTTTCAAATATCTAACGATTGAGGCGGGGTCAAAATAGGTATATTTTTCTGCCATACAAGGTGATACGGTCTAATGTACATATTATAATTCCATGTTAAATTACAATTAAGGGGGGAATAATTAAAGAGGCATGGGTTGTGACAATACTAAAGGCTTAGGGTGGAAAGAGGTGTTTGGATAGGGAACGCTTGAATATGAGTTTAGACATTGGTGGAGTGTAGTGCTCACTGATAGTATTAAATATCTTACAACATCTGTTTATGGGTTCGTTGCTAGCGTAAGTGGTGTGGTGCTGTGATTCACTCAGAAATCTTGTATGCCTAGTTCTCCTTATTGGGTGATTAATTGTTACTTTGTTAGAAATATATTCAATATCAATGTTTTTGATAATGACATCGAATATAAAACATGAACAGAGTAGCATTCTTCTTGATGACAACGGCATTATATTAATAGCTTTCAGTCTGTGTTCATAAGGTGGCAGGTTTCTATAATCCCGAGGGTCATACATGTCTCTCAAGGTAAAAAGTAAGAATTGTTTTTGAATAGATTCTAATCTATCACTATGCACTTCAAAACTTGGAGCCCAGACTGTGCAACAATATTCTAGTATTGGACGCACTAAAGTGCAATATAAGGTTTTAGTTACCCACACATTCTTGAATTCTTTTGCACGTCTTTTAATGAAACCGAGAAGCTTGTTAGCCCTGGATATGATATTATCGAAATGAAGGTTAAAGCGCAGTCTAAAGTCAAGGATTACTCCAAGATCCACAATGTGATTGATCCTATTTAGTTCTACCCCATTAAGCTCAAAACGTCTATAAAGTATTTCTTTTTTACGGGAAAAACTTATAACGTAGCACTTTTTTTCATTTAGAGAAAGCTTATTTTTAACACACCAATTTTCCAGGAATAAAAGTTTACTCTGTAAGAATACTATATCCACTTCTGATTTAATGACATAGTACATTTTTAAGTCATCGGCATATAGAAGATGTGGAATGTCATACAAAACTTCAGATATGTCAGCGATAAATATGTTAAAGAGAAGTGGGCCGAGGTGACTACCTTGAGGGACGCCCGATGAAACATTAATCTTTTTAGATATTTACCTTGAAATATACCTTGAAATTTAACGTATTGTGATCTTTCACTAAGATATGAATTGTTGTGTGGTGTTCTTTGTTGAACCCACACAACTCTGTTGTGTAACGTTATATGTATTACCTGTTACATCATTAAATGTATACTCACCAAATGTTTTTCTGTGCTGGTGGTACCTGAAACTTTAAAATGAGACTTCACTTCTTGATTGCTTAATTAACTCTCTTATTCTCTTTATTAATTCTACTCTTATTTATATCACAGATTTGAATCTTAAAATCTACTTGGTCTCAAGATCATTATCTTAACTTCCGTAATGAAACTTGATGACAATTACATAATAGTTACATATATACAATTAACCTAGACATTAACCTAGACATTTTTGCTAAACAACATACAAATATACATACTTCGTATTTTAAATATACAAACAAACATATTACAAATATACATTCTTTATTTACTTCCGCAATATAATTTATAAGCTATGATAACAGAAGCTCAGCTCAAGTAGCTGACCCGTGCTTACTTGGTATTTTAAGCTGACCGTTGCACTTTTTAATTGTTGGGTGCTTGACGGTAAACTTAAATTGGCAAGCATTACAAAAACGTTGATCGCTTCATTATTATTGAGGTAGGTCAGTGTTTGTAATTTATAATATAAAAACAACTCAACTTCGCTTGTGACGAATGAGTCACAACATTCCTCCCCCCTCTAACAAAGAAAAATTATTCATTTAGCAATAATTTTTCATCACATGAATTTATCAGAATTTTGCATAATGTAAGGTTCATTTTAATCATTAATACATTAATATTTAATAACTTTTTCGAATAAAGATTTCTTTGAATTTTTTATGCATTCTTTATATGCAGTGTTTTTTTTCTCTTTTGAATTTTTTGTCTTATAATAATAATTCTCTTAATTTTGTTTTTAATAAAAATATTTCTTAACAGTAATTTGTATCTTATATATTCCTTTTATACATTTATTTTTCTTATTTTGTACACTCTTTTCAATTTATTTGTTGTGTATATTCTCTTAAATTTAGGATTTTTGATTATTACGTGACAAAGTTATTGTAGGTTTCCTTCCCCCATATGAAAGAAAATTTTTCTTTGAAGAGGTTTAATTTTCTTCAATCTTAAAGTACTTATATGTGAGAAGAGACAGGCATCATTTTACAGTTAATTTTTTAAAATTCCTTGCATGTTTACATTGTTTAGTAATATTGTGTGCTAAATAAGTTTTGTATAAGCTATCTAATATTCTTTATTTTATTTATGTGTATCTGTTCGTGGGTCCTAGTAATTTTGATGATTATTTATTTGATTGTCGATAAAGTTGTTTCTCTTCTTGGCATTATTATGATGACTCTGCACATGTTCTGTCTTTGATGATCATTTATAACCGTTAGTGACAAGTATATGTAACCCCTTTTTTTCTCTATTGAAGTATTTAAACTACTTTACTTCTTCGTTACGAAAAATATGCTAAATTTCGTTTTTATTTCGTGTTTTGTGTTGTTCATATTTTCGTTAGTTTATATTAAGTTTGCTTTTAGTTTTGACAAGCTATGTTTGCTAGTATTGTTAATTGGGAAGCGACTCTTTATATTTATCAAACACTTTTGTTTCGTTCTGGTTAAGCGTTTTCCTAGAAAGGTATGAACTAAATGCAGGTATTTCACATTATAGAAGTACTTTCGTGGTTTTCTTAAACCAGAATGCATTTTGTAATAACAAATTATGCATATCCGAATTCATTTTTAATCATTGTACTTGTAAGCCTTTCAAGCATAAAGAAATCTTACGACTTAATTGATTTTCTCGTTTAAACGGAAAATTGTTTGATTCGTTGTGTATACAATCTGTCGCTGTAATTTCAAATTTTTAATAACACTTTGTAACCTTCCACAAACATTTAAAAGCCTGTATATTTTCTTGTTGTATTTTTTCTTTTTTTTAAATGCTTTCTTAAATGTTTTACTTGAAACATGTTTTTTCTAGCCTGATTTTTCATCAGTACTTTGTCACCAATTATAAATTCTACAGGATTTAAAGAGTTATCATACTGTATTTTTGATAATTCTTTTGCTCGCTCCTGGTTCTGTCTCACTAGTTCGTGAGTTCTTTGGATTTGGTATTTAAGGATTTTTGAAGGATCTTCGGTGTTATACACCGGACTACATTTACGTTTGAGATTAGTTGGCATTTCTGAATTAAACCCATATAAAGTTTTGAACGGAGTTTGTTTGGTGCTCATGTGCGGTGTGTTATTGTGCACATGCATGGCAGATGTTAACCACTGGTCCCAATTTGACCCATCTTCTTTTGCAAAACTTCGTAAGTATTCTGCTAATGGACGATGGCTTCTTTCCAATGAGCCATTAGCCTGTGGGTGGTATGGAGTTATGTGTAATTTCTTAATTCCTAACATTTACACACATCCGAAAATAATTTCGATACAAAATTTGAACCATTATCGGTAGTCAGAACTTTCGGAGTATTGTGACGAGTTATAATTTCGTCGAAGAACGGTTTTGATACTGTACTAGCTTCAGCATCTGGTATTGCGACACATGCCATGTATTTCGAAAAATCATCTTGAAAAGTAAGTATGTATTTATTTCCTGACACAGTCTCTGGCAGGATACCCACTATGACCATGTAAACTTTATCAAATGGACGCGTCAGTGTATCTGTTAACACCATAGGCATTTTTGTTAATTTAGAACATTTATTAACCTGGCATTTTTGACATTACTTAACATATTCCTTGATTTGCTTTTGCATCCCTTTCCATTTATATTCTTGCCTTATTCTGAAATAGGTTTTTAAAGCTCCTTGGTGCCCACCTAGTGGTAGATCATGAAAATCTCTCAAAATTATTTTAATGTCTTTTGGATCGGTTAGAATTACTATTTCTTTATTCTGTTGGTCTAACACCTCATCATATTGTTCACTAGATTTCTCTGCAGTTTCTTCCGTTTCAATTTTCTTTTCTTGTTCATTAGCCTTTGACCTTGTTTGAACTATTACTATATCCTGCTCTTGTTGGGGTATCCTACTAAGCGCATCCGCATTTAAATTTCGTTTACCTGGTTTATATATAATTTCATACTCGTATTCTGAAAGTTTGTGCCGGAATCGTGCTAAACGCGATGTTTGGTCTTTCAGATTTGCTATTCCCCTCAATGGTTGATGATCCGTATATATCTTAAAAGGCCTTCCTAATAGATAAGCCCTAAAATTTTTCGTTGCCCAAACAACTGCTAAAAATTCTTTTTCTATTGTCGAATAGCGTTTTTCTGCGCTATTTAATGCCCTACTCGCGAATGCAATTGGCCTATCCTCGCCAACTTTGCCTTGTGATAAAACCGCACCTAGTGCCTCTCCACTGGCGTCTGTAGTTAATAAGAAAGGTTTTTCAAAATCTGGATAAGCTAAAACTGGAGACGAGGTAACTGCTTCCTTTAACGTCTGGAAAGCTTCCTGACAGTTTTCTGTCCATTGAAACTTTACGTCCTTTTTAAGCAAATTATTTATTGGTAACACGATTTGTGACATATTTTTTATAAATTTTCTATAGTAATTTACTAAACCTAAAAATGCCTGAACTTCCTTTCTATTTCTCGGAACTGGTATACTTTTCACACATTCCAGTTTTTGTGGATCTGGCAAAGCTCCCATTTCCGAACATTTATGCCCTAAATATGCTATCTCACGACGTAAAAATTGGCATTTCTCTGTATTTAACTTTAAACAATTCTCCCTCAATTTCTGTAAAACTCTTCCAAGTCTTTCCTCATGTTGCTGTAAATTTTTACCATAGATTACAATATCGTCTAAATATACAAAACAATCTATCCCTTGTAGTCCTGTAAGTATGTGATTCATAAGCCTTTGGAATGTAGCTGGAGCTCCAGTTAGTCCAAACGGCATTCTATTAAACTCATAATGACCTAACGACGTACTAAAAGCTGTCTTTTCCTTATCCTTGCTATTCACTAAAACTTGATGATAGCCACTAGCTAGATCTAGTGTTGAAAAATATCTACAATTACCTAACTGATCCAGAATTTCGTCAATTCGAGGAATAGGGAAAACTTGTTTGATTGTGGCATCGTTTACTTTTCTAAAATCAATAACTAATCTCCACTTTTTCTGTCCGTCTTCCCCGGCTTTCTTTGGAACAAGCAACATTGGTGAATTCCACGGGGACTTGCTTGGCCTGATTATGTCATCATCTAAAAGTTTTTCTACCTGTCTTTGTATCTCCTCTCTATGCATTTGTGGTAACCTGTACTGTCTTTGATTAATTGGTGCTTGATCTCTTTGCATTTGAATTTCATGTTTTAAAACAGAGGTGCATGACAATTTATCTCCTTCAAGCAAGAAAATATCATGAAAAGACGTTACTAAATTTTCTATTGATGCTCTTTCTTCAGTGTTTAAACTTTTGTCGAATTTAACTGTTTCTATCAATCTATTAATCCTTTCTCTTACGTCTACTTCCCTTGCACTATACGATGAGCTCGCATCCACTATGAACTCTTTAAAATTTGAAAAATTTGGTCCAAAATCCTTAGGTATGACACAGTCATCCTTATTCGCATTTAACACTGTTGCATATACCATTTTATTCTTCACATTTGCTAACGTTTCACCTAAATAAACCCCCGGCATAATCTCTTGTTTATGGATTACAACAACTGAAATATTTGTTTTTATCGGAATTTCAACCGTTTGTATTGTTCTTGCTTTAACTCTTATCTCTTTATTGTAGTTTAAAGAACTAATCTCGTTTATTTGTTTTAGAGGTAATTCCACCCTAGTCTCCGTTTACCATGGACTGTAAACGTCTTTTTAATCGCATCTATAACTGAATTATTCCACAAACTATCCCGACCTAAAATACCATCTGCAGGCAACCCTTGTTCTAGTGCCACTACGTGTAACTTAAAACTTAAGTTCTTTATCTTATCGTGTTGGATCTCTACAGACCCCAAAGTATCTACAAAACCTCCAAATGCTCCACTCAAATGTTTAATTTCCTTTGTATCTTTATTCAAATTTTTCTTTAATGTATTCAGTTTAACTAAACTGGCTTCAGCCCCGGTATCCACAAGTAAAATGAGTCGTCCTTCTATAGAATCCTTACAGGGAATTTCTATGAACACATCATTGACTTTGCGAAAACCAAAACTCCTACCTTGTTCGTTCCTATTTTGAAACGTAAAATTCTTATTGTGTAACGAGTTTGCTAAATCTTTATCTCTTTCCTGAAAACTACTTAATATAGCTTCTTTTCCTACTGTATTCCTATCTGTTGATACTTCCATCTTTGACTCAGTGGTGAGGATGTTTACTATCTTTTGCGACGTTAAATCTGCCTCCACTATTTTTTCTTGCTCTGTTACCACCAATTCTTCGATGTTTGAATAAAAATTGTTAAATAAAAAATTAGCCTTATCTTCTGACGTACTATCTTCTGTCGAGGTGCTTTCTGTTATTTCATTAGTTACCAAAACTTTAGTCTTATCTACCGATGTACGATTTTCTGGTATTTTGTTCCCCATTTTCCTTGGTGTACAGATGTTTACAATCTTTTTTGACGTGAAATCATCTGTGACTACCCTACTTGGCCCAGTTTTCCTTAATTTTTTGGGTTCCCAGCTCATTGGCCTTGGCTGGGCCCTCAATAGTTTCCCTGTTTCGAATCGTATTCTCTCTTTGCAACACAATCCTGCATTTTGTGTCCTAATCTTGCACACCATTTACATTTAACCTCATATTTCTTTGATTCTTGCATCATGTTACCATTGCTCTTTTGAATTATGTTATAATTATTCTGACTTCTGTCATAGCTGTTTTGATTTCCCTTTATTTCATTATTATTCATATTTCTGCTAGCCGAACAGTTTAAATTATATTCGTGACCATAATGTCTACACTTCTGACAATAAACTTGATTTTTTACTTCGTAGCACTCATCTCTTGTGTGCCCTATTCTACTACAAAATGAACATGTTAAGTTAACATTTCTAGACCTTATATTCTCAAAATTTCTTGTTATTTGAATTCCTGGCAGGTTCTCTGATGATAAGTAAGGCCTATGACCTGCTTCAACCTCATGATCAGCCAACCTACATGCCACATCATTTTTACTGAAATTTATACCAAATACCCTTTGATTTGGTCTCTTATCTTATTACCCAAATGCACTTATCGCTTCTTCCACTACACTCTCAAATGTTCCTGTTTTAACGCTTAGCATATATATTCTCAGAGTTGAATCCTGCAGACCTACTCTGAAAGTTGTAATCACAGTTTTATTTAATTCACTTAAAAGTGCGGACACACCGTTGTATTCGTTATTTATTATATCTTCTGCTGTTGTTTTTAGAGCACTTAACCGTCTTGCATATTTTCGTATTTCTTCACCAGGTTGTTGTAATGTCTTCTGTATTTCCTGCCATACTACATCTAATTCTTTTCTTTCCAAATACGTTTTCTTTATAAGTATAAATAATTCATTAAGATTATTAAATTGTCTTGGTCTTACTAATTTGAAAGCATCTCCATAAAGTCTTAGTTTCTTTCGTTGCCTTTAAAATTTTCTGTGTTCAACAACAACTCTCACCCTATACTATAGTTTCTCTGTGAATTTAATTCTGTAATCTAATCTACAAATTTTTATTTTACTGGTTTTAAACCTTTTTAATTATATTCTGGAGGATCCGGTCAACTACAAGGAATTGGCTACGGAATCGCAGAATCTTTAGGAAGTTATTATTATTTATTTATTTATTTGAACACGAGTAACCGAGTTCGAATCACTATCCTTTTTTAAAAGGGACAACCCTTTTTTAAAAGGGACTACCGGCTGCGCCATAATGTTGTGTGGGGTTGTCCAGCGAGATCCTACCGGCTGCGCCATAATGTTGTGTGGCGTTCTCCGTTGAACCCACACAACTCTGTTGTGTAACGTTAAATATGAACTGTTACATCGTTATATTTATTCTCACCAAATAATCCTTTCCTTTATCGGTGGAACCTGAAAGTTTAAAATTAAACTGCACTTCTTTATTGGTTAATTAACACTCTTCTTGTCTTTATTAATTCTACTCTTATTTATATCACAGTTTTCATCTTAAAATCTACTTGGTCTTAACTTCCGCAATCAATCTTGATGACAGTTGCATAAAAGTTACATATATACAATTAACCTAGACTTTTTTGCTAAACAACATACAAATATACATACTTCGTATTTTAAATATACAAACTTACATATTAATTTATTTACAAATATACATTCTTCGTTTGGTCACCTCGATATTTGACACCGTTGGCACCACGAATTGGCTTTTTTCCGCGTGTTATATTTCAACACACATATTTTCAACAATTAGCGCGGTTTATTAACCTAGAAACATACATACTACATTGCAATTCAACCCATAAGAGTTCAGTTACTTCCGCGATAATTTTCGAGCTATGTTAACAGAAGCGCAGCTTAAGTAGCTGGCCCGTGCTTAATTGGTATTTTAAGCTGACCGTTGCACTTTTTAATTGTTGGGTGCTTGACCGTCAACTTAAATTGGCAAGCATTACAAAAACGCTGATCGCTTCATTATTATTGAGGTCTGTAATGAGTGTCTGTAATTTATAATATAAAAACAACTCAACTTCGCTTGTGACGAATGATTCACAACAGTCGGCCTGGCTGCTAAATTGTTTAAAACCGGGGGCGGTGAATTGATAAGGTGCCTGCATCAACTCATCAGCAAAATATGGCTAGCGGAAAGCATGCCCGACGATTGGAATCTCAGTGTGCTTTGTCTTATACTTAAGAAAGAAGACCCGACAATCTGCGCCAACTACCGAGGTATCAGTCTTATTTCCATCGCATACAAGGTTCTTTCGAGCGTATTGTGTGAAAAATTGAAGCCGCATACCAAAACACTGATTGGACCTTATCAGTGTGGCTTTCGTCCTGGCAAGTCCACCATAGACCAGATTTGTACACTACGCCAAATCCTGGAGAAAACCCACGAAAACCAAATTGACACGATCATCTATTTGTTGATTACAAAGCTGCGTTCGATAGCCCGATTCGGGATTGCCTGTATGCAACAATGTCTGAGTTCGGTATACCTACAAAGTTGATAAGGCTCTGCAAGATGACGTTGAGCAATACATGTAGCTTCGTCAAGGTAGGAAATTACCTCTCCGAAACCTTTAATACCGAACGAGGTTTCAGACAAGACGACCCGCTATCATGCGATCTCTTCAATTTCATCATGGAGGGGATCCTACGAAAGGCAGGTGTACATCGAAATGGTACAATTTTCTACAAAGGTGTCCAGCTCTTTGCGAATGCTGATGATAGTGATATTATCGGCAGAACCAAGAGAGATGTAACCGCTGCTTTCGCCGCTATCGAACAGGAATCAGCCAAAGTGGGTTTGACGGTGAACGAGGGAAAAACAAAGCATATGTTGTCTGCAAATAGGGAAGTGTCGCGTCTAGGCTCCCATTATACAGCAGGCAAACATAACTGTGAAGTTGTCAAGGAGTTAACTTACCTTGGCACCGCCGTAAACAGCAACAACAATGTCAGCCTGGAGATAAAGCGTAGAACAACAATTGCTAATAGGTGCTTCTCTATGGCGCTGAGGCATGGGTGGTATCGCAAGCAGATGCAGCCGCTCTTGGGGTGTTCGAGAGGAAAGTTCTTAGCAAAGTCTTTGGTCCTGTTTGAGTTGGCGACGACTATCGCATTCGAATGAACCACGAACTGTACGAGCTTTACGACGACATTGACATAGTCCAGCGTATAACAATTCAGCGACTACGTTGGCTGGGTCATGTCTTTCGTATGGATGAAGAAGCTCCAGCGAAAAAGGTGTTTGAGGCGAAAGCCGAGGGTCGACGACGAAGAGGAAGGCCATGCCTCCGATGGATTGACCAGGCCAAGGAAGCCCTTACCGCGCTTGGTGAAAGAGATTGGAGACGGCGCGCGCGAAGCAGAGACGCCTGGCGAGAGCTGATGAAGTCGGCCGTAACCCGTCAACGGGTTGTAATGGCCACCTAAGTAAGTAAGTAATTTATTAATGACCTTCCCTCGGCAATTAAACACTGTGACGTCTTAAAGTATGCTGACGATGTGAAACTTTTTCTTACCTACAAGTCTTTCGACGAACAACACCTTTTACAATCTGATTTAAACAGACTAGTGGATTGGTGTAACTTCAACCTATTAAACCTCAACTTGAAAAAATGCAAATCAATGACCTTCTCACGTAGAACTGCTCAAAGCACAAATTACACTATAAATTATATCCATATTGTACAAATTGTTCATAGTTTTGTTGATCTTGGTGTAATTATGGATCCAAATCTCCACGCAAATTTGGCGGTAAATAAGGCTAGAGGTATTCATGGTTTCATTAAAAGATGGGCGCAAGAATTCAATGATGCCACTACTAAATTACTATATATATCTCTCGTTAGACCAATCCTTGAATATGCTTCCGTAGTATGGAACCCTCAATATAACGTCCACATTGATGCAATAGAATCTGTTCAAAAACAGTTTTTACTTGTTGCTCTACGTCATCATCGTTGGAACCCAGATATTATTCTCCCTTGGTATGAAACTCGCCTTAAGCAAATTTTACTGCCTTCCATGAGAGGCAGAAGAATGGTGCTTAATGTCACCTTCCTATATAAATTACTTGGTGGTGATATTGACTCCCAATATATTCTCTCATCTCTTAACTTTAACATCCCAAGAAGAGGATCTAGACATTTTGTGCTTTTTAAGTTGAGCCAGTGCACTTCAAATTTTGCCCTTCATGACCCTTTACGATTCAGAGGATGCCTTAAAACGGAAAATGATTTTACATATAAATAATTAATACATTTCAAAATTTCGTTCAACATTTGATCGTTTTTTTTCTTTTAACCATCAAGAGAAATTTGCTTAAACTTATTTCTAAAAGTGTAAGAGGTCTTTAATTATTAAAATAATGCAAAAGAATAATGCATAATTACTTAAATTTTTAGCAAGCTCCTTTGAAACATAGCAAAAGTCGTAGAAATGTCGTGTACGTCATGATGGAATGCCCCTTCATCTTAATTTATCGTTTCTTAATTTATTGTAAAGCTTCTTGAGAACATGAACTTTAGCTGTTCGGAGTCGGCATAAAACATGTAGGTCCAGTTCTCGGTCAATCGTGTGCAAACATTTAATAACACACACAACACAATTGATCATAAGAAGCTCGGTCAAAGTCCTTTCAAGGGCTGAAATGGCCAATTTGTTTTTTTTTTTTTTTTTAAATTTAATTCGATTCTTTATGTTTTTTTTTTTTTTTATATGTTTTTGTTTTTTATTAATATCACTTTTTGTTAACTGTTTCTGCTTATAGACTGAGAAGTGGGTCACTGAAACGAACTGTTTGATAACTTTTAGTAGGTCGCCGAAAAAGTACTCGAGAATGCAAAATTGCAGTTTTAATACAAAATTAACACTGTATATTTTTTTAAGTTTTGATTTTTTTGTTTATTTTATTGTTGCAAAATTGCAGTTTTCAATGAAATTAACACTATAGGTTTGTAATTTTTGCTTTTCCGTAGATTTTATTGTTGTATTTTATTGGGTTGATTTTTTATGTTCAAAAATTTAATTTTTTTTGGCGAATAGGGAAAAAGCGAAACTTGTGGAGCTAATTCAAATCACGTCCGAACGGTTTGACGGTTAATTACTAATTTTCGCTTTTTTGGATCCATTTTACTGTTGAATGCTCGTCGATACTGCAAACAGAAGTTTCAGAAGCATTAAATAAAGGGTGTTTTTTTTTTTAGAGGTAAAGAACTTTGAAATGGAATAAAACAAGGATGCATTTTTATAATTAATATAAAATTGACTTTATTGTAAAGATAATCTTTTGGCATTATAATTTAAATATTATTGATGGCATATGACTGCCACGGCTGGCTCGGTCGTAGTCTCATCTGGAAGTCCAATATCGTCAATAACGCGGCGAATATTGTCCTCCAAGTGGTCGATTATTTCGGGCTTATCAGCGTTGACTAGCGACTTCACATATCCCCAAAGAAAGAGCTTTATACCAAATAATTCATTAAGTAACGTTTGCTACAACAACAAAGTTCTTTGCAGAATAACCGAGCAGACTATACCATGGTTTCGTTGGACCATGGTTTTTGTCACTTGACAGGTGACAAAATGGCCGCCAGTTAAAACAGTGTTGCCAACTTGTCTGCTGGCGATTGAATAACAAACTTTGAACTATAACTCGCTTCCAACCACCATTGATCTTTATTCCAGATCTTCCCGTAATCGGAGACATCTTATTTCACTACTTGGAATTCACGTTCGCCCGGCGATGTCCAGGTAAAAATAGTATCGTTTGTTTTGAACATTGAAAAAGTATCATTATCTTATATATAAAATCAAATGTTTGTCTGTCTGTCTGTCTGTCTGTTCCGTACAGGCTCGCGCACCGCTTATTGAGCCGATTGAGCTGAAATTTAGACACCGAGTACCTTTCGTAGGGACAAAGAACATAGGGGGTGTAAAAAAGTGGGCGAATGTATGTGAGCGTGGCACTCTATCATAACTTCTAAACGCCCGATTTTGATGAAATTTGGTGTGAAGCTTCAACTGCTCCCAAAATAAAACATGGGTTATACTAAATTTCAAAAACATCCGCAAGAGAGCGCTTTAAGAAGTGCGTTTTAAAGACATAATAACTCCTAAGCAACTGTACCGATTTTAATGAAATTTGTTATGAGCGTTCAACTCCGCCCAAGATAAAACATAAAATATAAAAAAAATTCTAAAGACTTCCGCAAGAGGGCGCTTTAAGTATTGCATTTGTAAGACTAAATGACTCCTAAGCGCTTGGACCAATTTCAATGAAATTTGGTATGAAGGTTCAACTGCAGCAAATATAAAGCATTGGAAAAAAAAATGGCGGAAGTATGTGGGCGTGGCACTCTTTAATAACTCCTAAACTCCCTGGACCGATTTCAATGAAAATTGGTATGAAGGTTCAACTCCGCCTAAGATAAAACATAAAATATATAAAAAATTCTAAAGACTTCCACAAGAGGGCGCTTTAAGTAGTGCATTTTTAAGACTAAATGACTCCTAAGCGCTTGAACCGATTTCAATGAAATTTGGTATGAATGTTCAACTGAATCCAACAGAGGGCATAGGTTAACAAATGGGCGGAAGTATGTGGACGTGGCACTCTATAATAACTCCTAAACACCTGAACCGATATCAATGAAATTTGGTATGAAGGTTCGACTGCGCCCAAGATAACATCTTATATATAAAATCAAATGGTTGTCCTTTTGTCTGTCTGTCTGTCTCTTCCGTATAGGCTCGCGCACCGTTTATCCGATTGAGCTGAAATTTGGACACCGAGTACGTTTCATAGAGATAAAGAACATAGAAGTGTATAAAAATGGGCGCAAGTCTGTGGGCGTGGCACTCCATAATAACTTCTTAACGCGTGGACCGATTTCAATGAAATTTGGTATGAAGGTTCAACTGCGCCCAAGATAAAACATAGGCTATAAAAAATTCCAAAGACTTCCGGAAGAGGGCGCTTTAAGTAGTGCGTTTTAAAACATAATAACTCCTAAACACCTGTACCGATTTTAATGAACTTTGATATGAAGATTCAACTGCACCCAAGATTAAACATAAAATAAATTATGTGGATTTTGTTTTCCATTTCCGCTAAAATAAATGACTACTCTTAACATTACTAGAGTTAGGATTATATTTAGAATTTGAACTATAATTATAATTAAATTTATCAATAAAAGTAGTATTGTAATGAGTCTTATTAGAATTAGAATTAGAGTGGGGTAATATTTTATTTTTGATGATCGATTTTTTAGTCTTCGATTTATTTCTTCTGGGCTTGTCGATCCATTCGGAAATTGTCCACTTTCCGTTCCCCACACTGCCACCATAGGCATTCAGAAACATCCACGCATATTGTGTTGAAATGTTCAGCTTAAAACTGCAAAATTTACCTCTCCTGCTAGACATCTTCAGGCAGTTTGAGATTGAGACGCCAAAATTATCCAGAAAGTAATTGCGCATCCAGGACACACTTGTTCTCGCTGGAGTGTCCTTAATGAACAGAGTGGTTTTTTCATTTCCGTTCATATTATTCAGCTTTTTGATCCTATTGTCCCATTCAGACACTGTCCATGATGTTCCAAACTGCTGTATTAATTTTCTTGGTGCAGCGACAGGATCTGCTGGTATTTCTTTAACACTTTTAGAGACAGAAGCCGGTGGTTGTGAAAAAGAGTTAGCTGATGGAGAGAAAACAGTGGCTTCCAAGATTTCTTCAAAGATGGAAGAAATGTTCTGATTAGGAGAATCTTGTGTGTTCTGAATTCTTTCGGGAGCAAGTCTGATGACATCCGTTATTTCTGCAATCGACACGCGGAGCATGCCTAGATCGTCACTGACTTCATTTATTTTATTGTATAAAACTTCTATCAATGGATCTGGCTGATGTGGCTGTGGCGTATATTTTTTTGAAGTTGATTGCATCATTATGTTTAGATCATTTCTTAAAAATTTTAAACTCTCAGTAACTTTTTTTAAACTATCACTGTCAGTATTGTTATTCCTCTCAATAGTTATTTGCTTGACGCTATTGATCGAGGCTTTTAATGAGTTCATGTCACTCTTAAGATCATTGGTGAAATCTGTTACTTTTGGCACACTTTTTGATAATTTTTCAATCTTAAGATCAAAGTCTTTTTTAGCAGATTCAAAGAAACTCGCGAGATCTTCCGCAGATTTCATAACCTCATCAAGCTTCGTAAATTGGTCAACTATTTTTTTAACAAATTGTTTATTATCCAACCGAATGGAATTTGTTGTGTCACTCAGACACTTCACTGCACTGTAATTTCTTTACACTCATCGCAGTTAAAAATAAAGTTCGCGAGGTAGTCGTTTAAATAAGTAAGGCTTCTCTTGGATAATCCTATACATATTGCGTGGAAATATTTTCCACAAAGACCTTTACATGCCACCATAGGTGCATTTTGGTCTTCCAATGAGCAGAGCGATGAGGCACAGTATTTTTCCATTGCTACTTTTTCAATTTTTTCTTGTGATAAATTTAATTCGATTCTTTATGTTTTTTTTTTTTTTTTTTTTTTTTGTTTTTTATTAATATCACTTTTTGTTAACTGTTTCTGCTTATAGACTGAGAAGTGGGTCACTGAAACGAACTGTTTGATAACTTTTAGTAGGTCGCCGAAAAAGTACTCGAGAATGCAAAATTGCAGTTTTAATACAAAATTAACACTGTATATTTTTTTAAGTTTTGATTTTTTTGTTTATTTTATTGTTGCAAAATTGCAGTTTTCAATGAAATTAACACTATAGGTTTGTAATTTTTGCTTTTCCGTAGATTTTATTGTTGTATTTTATTGGGTTGATTTTTTATGTTCAAAAATTTAATTTTTTTTGGCGAATAGGGAAAAAGCGAAACTTGTGGAGCTAATTCAAATCACGTCCGAACGGTTTGACGGTTAATTACTAATTTTCGCTTTTTTGGATCCATTTTACTGTTGAATGCTCGTCGATACTGCAAACAGAAGTTTCAGAAGCATTAAATAAAGGGTGTTTTTTTTTTAGAGGTAAAGAACTTTGAAATGGAATAAAACAAGGATGCATTTTTATAATTAATATAAAATTGACTTTATTGTACAGATAATTTTTTGGCATTATAATTTAAATATTATTGGTGGCATATGACTGCCACGGCTGGCTCGGTCGTAGTCTCATCTGGAGGTCCAATATCGTCAATAACGCGGCGAATATTGTCCTCCAAGTGGTCGATTATTTCGGGCTTATCAGCGTTGACTAGCGACTTCACATATCCCCAAAGAAAATAGTCTAGCTGCATTAAATCGCGCTAGAATCGCACGAGCTGTGTGACATGTTGTGCCGTCTTGTTGAAACTACAGCTCCTGCAGATCATGGTTGTTTAATTGGGGAACGAAAAATTCAATAATCATGGCTCTATAGCGGTCACCATTGACTGTAACGTTCTGGCCAGCATCGTTTTTAAAGAAGTATGGACCAATGATTCCATCAGACCATAAAGCACACCCAACAGTCAGTTTTTCTGGATGTAATGGTGTCTCAACATACACTTGAGGATTATCTTCACTCCAAATATGGCAGTTTTGTTTATTGACGTAGCCATTCAACCAAAAGTGAACTTCATCGCTAAACAAAATTCTCTTACGAAAATTTCGAAGAGAACCATTATTTTCAAATATAAATATAAAATATAAATATAAATATAAATTATAAATATAATTATTTTATTATAAAAATTTAAATAAAATATAAAATATAAAATATAAAATATAAAATATAAAATATAAAATATAAAATATAAAATATAAAATATAAAATATAAAATATAAAATATAAAATATAAAATATAAAATATAAAATATAAAATATAAAATATAAAATATAAAATATAAAATATAAAATATAAAATATAAAATATAAAATATAAAATATAAAATATAAAATATAAAATATAAAATATAAAATATAAAATATAAAATATAAAATATAAAATATAAAATATAAAATATAAAATATAAAATATAAAATATAAAATATAAAATATAAAATATAAAATATAAAATATAAAATATAAAATATAAAATATAAAATATAAAATATAAAATATAAAATATAAAATATAAAATATAAAATATAAAATATAAAATATAAAATATAAAATATAAAATATAAAATATAAAATATAAAATATAAAATATAAAATATAAAATATAAAATATAAAATATAAAATATAAAATATAAAATATAAAATATAAAATATAAAATATAAAATATAAAATATAAAATATAAAATATAAAATATAAAATATAAAATATAAAATATAAAATATAAAATATAAAATATAAAATATAAAATATAAAATATAAAATATAAAATATAAAATATAAAATATAAAATATAAAATATAAAATATAAAATATAAAATATAAAATATAAAATATAAAATATAAAATATAAAATATAAAATATAAAATATAAAATATAAAATATAAAATATAAAATATAAAATATAAAATATAAAATATAAAATATAAAATATAAAATATAAAATATAAAATATAAAATATAAAATATAAAATATAAAATATAAAATATAAAATATAAAATATAAAATATAAAATATAAAATATAAAATATAAAATATAAAATATAAAATATAAAATATAAAATATAAAATATAAAATATAAAATATAAAATATAAAATATAAAATATAAAATATAAAATATAAAATATAAAATATAAAATATAAAATATAAAATATAAAATATAAAATATAAAATATAAAATATAAAATATAAAATATAAAATATAAAATATAAAATATAAAATATAAAATATAAAATATAAAATATAAAATATAAAATATAAAATATAAAATATAAAATATAAAATATAAAATATAAAATATAAAATATAAAATATAAAATATAAAATATAAAATATAAAATATAAAATATAAAATATAAAATATAAAATATAAAATATAAAATATAAAATATAAAATATAAAATATAAAATATAAAATATAAAATATAAAATATAAAATATAAAATATAAAATATAAAATATAAAATATAAAATATAAAATATAAAATATAAAATATAAAATATAAAATATAAAATATAAAATATAAAATATAAAATATAAAATATAAAATATAAAATATAAAATATAAAATATAAAATATAAAATATAAAATATAAAATATAAAATATAAAATATAAAATATAAAATATAAAATATAAAATATAAAATATAAAATATAAAATATAAAATATAAAATATAAAATATAAAATATAAAATATAAAATATAAAATATAAAATATAAAATATAAAATATAAAATATAAAATATAAAATATAAAATATAAAATATAAAATATAAAATATAAAATATAAAATATAAAATATAAAATATAAAATATAAAATATAAAATATAAAATATAAAATATAAAATATAAAATATAAAATATAAAATATAAAATATAAAATATAAAATATAAAATATAAAATATAAAATATAAAATATAAAATATAAAATATAAAATATAAAATATAAAATATAAAATATAAAATATAAAATATAAAATATAAAATATAAAATATAAAATATAAAATATAAAATATAAAATATAAAATATAAAATATAAAATATAAAATATAAAATATAAAATATAAAATATAAAATATAAAATATAAAATATAAAATATAAAATATAAAATATAAAATATAAAATATAAAATATAAAATATAAAATATAAAATATAAAATATAAAATATAAAATATAAAATATAAAATATAAAATATAAAATATAAAATATAAAATATAAAATATAAAATATAAAATATAAAATATAAAATATAAAATATAAAATATAAATATAAAATATAAAATATAAAATATAAAATATAAAATATAAAATATAAAATATAAAATATAAAATATAAAATATAAAATATAAAATATAAAATATAAAATATAAAATATAAAATATAAAATATAAAATATAAAATATAAAATATAAAATATAAAATATAAAATATAAAATATAAAATATAAAATATAAAATATAAAATATAAAATATAAAATATAAAATAAATATAAAATATAAAATATAAAATATAAAATATAAAATATAAAATATAAAATATAAAATATAAAATATAAAATATAAAATATAAAATATAAAATATAAAATATAAAATATAAAATATAAAATATAAAATATAAAATATAAAATATAAAATATAAAATATAAAATATAAAATATAAAATATAAATATAAAATATAAATATAAAATATAAAATATAAAATATAAAATATAAAATATAAAATATAAAATATAAAATATAAAATATAAAATATAAAATATAAAATATAAAATATAAAATATAAAATATAAAATATAAAATATAAAATATAAAATATAAAATATAAAATATAAAATATAAAATATAAAATATAAAATATAAAATATAAAATATAAAATATAAAATATAAAATATAAAATAAAAAATATAAAATATAAAATATAAAATATAAAATATAAAATATAAAATATAAATATAAAAATAAAATATAAAATATAAAATATAAAATATAAAATATAAAATATAAAATATAAAATATAAAATATAAAATATAAAATATAAATATAAAATATAAAATATAAAATATAAAATATAAAATATAAAATATAAAATATAAAATATAAAATATAAAATATAAAATATAAAATATAAAATATAAAATATAAAATATAAAATATAAAATATAAAATATAAAATATAAAATATAAAATATAAAATATAAAATATAAAATATAAAATATAAAATATAAAATATAAAATATAAAATATAAAATATAAAATATAAAATATAAAATATAAAATATAAAATATAAAATATAAATATAAAATATAAATATAAAATATAAAATATAAAATATAAAATATAAAATATAAAATATAAAATATAAAATATAAATATAAAATATAAAATATAAAATATAAAATATAAAAATATAAAATATAAAATATAAAATATAAAATATAAATATAAAATATAAAATATAAAATATAAAATATAAATATAAAATATAAAATATAAATATAAAATATAAAATATAAAATATAAAATATAAAATATAAAATATAAAATATAATATAAATATAAAATATAAAATATAAAATATAAAATATAAAATATAAAATATAAAATAAAAAATATAAAATATAAAATATAAAATATAAAATATAAAATATAAAATATAAAATATAAAATATAAAATATAAAATATAAAATATAAAATATAAAATATAAATATAATAAAATATAAAATATAAAATAAATAAAATATAAAATATAAAATATAAAATATAAAATATAAAATATAAAATATAAAATATAAAATATAAAATATAAAATATAAAATATAAAATATAAAATATAAAATATAAAATATAAAATATAAAATATAAAATATAAAATATAAAATATAAAATATAAAATATAAAATATAAAATATAAAATATAAATATAAAATATAAAATATAAATATAAAATATAAAATATAAAATATAAAATATAAAAATAAAATATAAAATATAAAATATAAAATATAAAATATAAAATATAAAATATAAAATATAAATATAAAATATAAAATATAAAATATAAAATATAAAATATAAAATATAAAATATAAAATATAAATAAATATAAAATATAAAATATAAAATATAAAATATAAATATAAAATATAAAATATAAAATATAAAATATAAAATATAAAATATAAAATATAAATATAAAATATAAAATATAAAATATAAATATAAATATAAAATATAAAATATAAAATATAAAATATAAAATATAAAATATAAAATATAAAATATAAAATATAAAATATAAAATATAAAATATAAAATATAAAATATAAAATATAAAATATAAAATATAAAATATAAAATATAAAATATAAAATATAAAATATAAATATAATATAAAATATAAAATATAAATATAAAATATAAAATATAAAATATAAAATATAAAATATAAAATATAAAATATAAAATATAAAATATAAAATATAAAATATAAAATATAAATATAAAATATAAAATATAAAATATAAAATATAAAATATATAAAATATAAAATATAAAATATAAAATATAAAATATAAAATATAAAATATAAAATATAAAATATAAAATATAAAATATAAAATATAAAATATAAAATATAAATATAAAATATAAAATATAAAATATAAAATATAAAATATAAAATATAAAATATAAAATATAAATATAAAATATAAAATATAAAATATAAAATATAAAATATAAAATATAAAATATAAAATATAAAATATAAAATATAAAAATATAAATATAAAATATAAAATATAAAATATAAATATAAAATATAAAATATAAAATATAAAATATAAAATATAAAATATAAAATATAAAATATAAAATATAAAATATAAAATATAAATATAAAATATAAAATATAAAATATAAAATATAAAATATAAAATATAAAATATAAAATATAAAATATAAAATATAAAATATAAATATAAAATATAAAATATAAAATATAAAATATAAAATATAAAATATAAATATAAAATATAAAATATAAAATATAAAATATAAAATATAAAATATAAAATATAAATATAAAATATAAAATATAAAATATAAAATATAAAATATAAAATATAAAATATAAAATATAAAATATAAAATATAAAATATAAAATATAAAATATAAAATATAAAATATAAAATATAAAATATAAAATATAAAATATAAAATATAAAATATAAAATATAAAATATAAAATATAAAATATAAAATATAAAATATAAAATATAAAATATAAAATATAAAATATAAAATATAAAATATAAAATATAAAATATAAAATATAAAATATAAAATATAAAATATAAAATATAAAATATAAAATATAAAATATAAAATATAAAATATAAAATATAAAATATAAAATATAAAATATAAAATATAAAATATAAAATATAAAATATAAAATATAAAATATAAATATAAAATATAAAATATAAAATATAAAATATAAAATATAAAATATAAAATATAAAATATAAAATATAAAATATAAAATATAAAATATAAAATATAAAATATAAAATATAAAATATAAAATATAAAATATAAAATATAAAATATAAAATATAAAATATAAAATATAAAATATAAAATATAAAATATAAAATATAAAATATAAAATATAAAATATAAAATATAAAATATAAAATATAAAATATAAAATATAAAATATAAAATATAAAATATAAAATATAAAATATAAAATATAAAATATAAAATATAAAATATAAAATATAAAATATAAATATAAAATATAAAATATAAAATATAAAATATAAAATATAAAATATAAAATATAAAATATAAAATATAAAATATAAAATATAAAATATAAAATATAAAATATAAAATATAAAATATAAAATATAAAATATAAAATATAAAATATAAAATATAAAATATAAAATATAAAATATAAAATATAAAATATAAAATATAAAATATTAAAATTATA
>CATQJF010000073.1:0-40422 GCA_958299015.1 Tetanocera ferruginea | reverse complement strand
GAAAACTGAAAATTCACCTAATTTATGTAAAAGTGCGCTTCCGCTGGGCGTGTATGTGTGTGTGTGTTTGTTGTTAATGTTTTATTGTTTTTCTTTTTCGTCCAATTTTGAATGTGGTTTTAATTTCTTAGCAGAAAAGCACTCAAGCGGAACCGCAAGCAACAAGCTGCTTTGTTTGATTTAACAAAAAACGAAAAAAATAATTCAAATTGAAGTTGAGTCATAAGCGAGAAGATACTTAGAAGAGTGCTTGGATACTTAGAAGAGCGCTTATGGAAGCTTTTAATAACTTAGACTGATGTGCTTGTTTAAAAACTTAAAAACGGAAAACTTTTTTGGAAAAAATAAATACATATAAGAACAAACAAAATACAAAATACAAATACAAAATACAAAATACAAAATACAAAATACAAAATACAAAATACAAAATACAAAATACAAAATACAAAATACAAAATACAAAATACAAAATACAAAATACAAAATACAAAATACAAAATACAAAATACAAAATACAAAATACAAAATACAAAATACAAAATACAAAATACAAAATACAAAATACAAAATACAAAATACAAAATACAAAATACAAAATACAAAATACAAAATACAAAATACAAAATACAAAATACAAAATACAAAATACAAAATACAAAATACAAAATACAAAATACAAAATACAAAATACAAAAATACAAAATACAAAATACAAAATACAAAATACAAAATACAAAATACAAAATACAAAATACAAAATACAAAATACAAAATACAAATACAAAATACAAAATACAAAATACAAAATACAAAATACAAAATACAAAATACAAAATACAAAATACAAAATACAAAATACAAAATACAAAATACAAAATACAAAATACAAAATACAAAATACAAAATACAAAATACAAAATACAAAATACAAAATACAAAATACAAAATACAAAATACAAAATACAAAATACAAATACAAAATACAAAATACAAAATACAAAATACAAAATACAAAATACAAAATACAAAAAACAAAATACAAAATACAAAATACAAAATACAAAATACAAAATACAAAATACAAAATACAAAATACAAAATACAAAATACAAAATACAAAATACAAAATACAAAATACAAAATACAAAATACAAAATACAAAATACAAAATACAAAATACAAAATACAAAATACAAAATACAAAATACAAAATACAAAATACAAAATACAAAATACAAAATACAAAATACAAAATACAAAATACAAAATACAAATACAAAATACAAAATACAAAATACAAAATACAAAATACAAAATACAAAATACAAAATACAAAATACAAAATACAAAATACAAAATACAAAATACAAAATACAAAATACAAAATACAAAATACAAAATACAAAATACAAAATACAAAATACAAAATACAAAATACAAAATACAAAATACAAAATACAAAATACAAAATACAAAATACAAAATACAAAATACAAAATACAAAATACAAAATACAAATACAAAATACAAAATACAAAATACAAAATACAAAATACAAAATACAAAATACAAAATACAAAATACAAAATACAAAATACAAAATACAAAATACAAAATACAAAATACAAAATACAAAATACAAAATACAAAATACAAAATACAAAATACAAATACAAAATACAAAATACAAAATACAAAATACAAAATACAAAATACAAAATACAAAATACAAAATACAAAATACAAAATACAAAATACAAATACAAAATACAAAATACAAAATACAAAATACAAAATACAAAATACAAAATACAAAATACAAAATACAAAATACAAAATACAAAATACAAAATACAAAATACAAAATACAAAATACAAAATACAAAATACAAAATACAAAATACAAAATACAAATACAAAATACAAAATACAAAATACAAAATACAAAATACAAAATACAAAATACAAAATACAAAATACAAAATACAAAATACAAAATACAAAATACAAAATACAAAATACAAAATACAAAATACAAAATACAAAATACAAAATACAAAATACAAAATACAAATACAAAATACAAAATACAAAATACAAAATACAAAATACAAAATACAAAATACAAAATACAAAATACAAAATACAAAATACAAAATACAAAATACAAAATACAAAATACAAAATACAAAATACAAAATACAAAATACAAAATACAAAATACAAAATACAAAATACAAAATACAAAATACAAAATACAAAATACAAAATACAAAATACAAAATACAAAATACAAAATACAAAATACAAAATACAAAATACAAAATACAAAATACAAAATACAAAATACAAAATACAAAATACAAAATACAAAATACAAAATACAAAATACAAAATACAAAATACAAAATACAAAATACAAAATACAAAATACAAAATACAAAATACAAAATACAAAATACAAAATACAAATACAAAATACAAAATACAAAATACAAAATACAAAATACAAAATACAAAATACAAAATACAAAATACAAAATACAAAATACAAAATACAAAATACAAAATACAAAATACAAAATACAAAATACAAAATACAAAATACAAAATACAAAATACAAAATACAAAATACAAAATACAAAATACAAAATACAAAATACAAATACAAATACAAAATACAAAATACAAAATACAAAATACAAAATACAAAATACAAAATACAAAATACAAAATACAAAATACAAAATACAAAATACAAAATACAAAATACAAAATACAAAATACAAAATACAAAATACAAAATACAAAATACAAAATACAAAATACAAAATACAAAATACAAAATACAAAATACAAAATACAAAATACAAAATACAAAATACAAAATACAAAATACAAAATACAAAATACAAAACAAAATACAAAATACAAAATACAAAATACAAAATACAAAATACAAAATACAAAATACAAAATACAAAATACAAAATACAAAATACAAAATACAAAATACAAAATACAAAATACAAAATACAAAATACAAAATACAAAATACAAAATACAAAATACAAAATACAAAATACAAAATACAAAATACAAAATACAAAATACAAAATACAAAATACAAAATACAAAATACAAAATACAAAATACAAAATACAAAATACAAAATACAAAATACAAAATACAAAATACAAAATACAAAATACAAAATACAAAATACAAAATACAAAATACAAAATACAAAATACAAAATACAAAATACAAAATACAAAATACAAAATACAAAATACAAAATACAAATACAAAATACAAAATACAAAATACAAAATACAAAATACAAAATACAAAATACAAAATACAAAATACAAAATACAAAATACAAAATACAAAATACAAAATACAAAATACAAAATACAAAATACAAAATACAAAATACAAAATACAAAATACAAAATACAAAATACAAAATACAAAATACAAAATACAAAATACAAAATACAAAATACAAAATACAAAATACAAAATACAAAATACAAAATACAAAATACAAAATACAAAATACAAAATACAAAATACAAAATACAAAATACAAAATACAAAATACAAAATACAAAATACAAAATACAAAATACAAAATACAAAATACAAAATACAAAATACAAAATACAAAATACAAAATACAAAATACAAAATACAAAATACAAAATACAAAATACAAAATACAAAATACAAAATACAAAATACAAAATACAAAATACAAAATACAAAATACAAAATACAAAATACAAAATACAAAATACAAATACAAAATACAAAATACAAAATACAAAATACAAAATACAAAATACAAAATACAAAATACAAAATACAAAATACAAAATACAAAATACAAAATACAAAATACAAAATACAAAATACAAAATACAAAATACAAAATACAAAATACAAAATACAAAATACAAAATACAAAATACAAAATACAAAATACAAAATACAAAATACAAAATACAAAATACAAAATACAAAATACAAAATACAAAATACAAAATACAAAATACAAAATACAAAATACAAAATACAAAATACAAAATACAAAATACAAAATACAAAATACAAAATACAAAATACAAAATACAAAATACAAAATACAAAATACAAAATACAAAATACAAAATACAAAATACAAAATACAAAATACAAAATACAAAATACAAAATACAAAATACAAAATACAAAATACAAAATACAAAATACAAAATACAAAATACAAAATACAAAATACAAAATACAAAATACAAAATACAAAATACAAAATACAAAATACAAAATACAAAATACAAAATACAAAATACAAAATACAAAATACAAAATACAAAATACAAAATACAAAATACAAAATACAAAATACAAAATACAAAATACAAAATACAAAATACAAAATACAAAATACAAAATACAAAATACAAAATACAAAATACAAAATACAAAATACAAAATACAAAATACAAAATACAAAATACAAAATACAAAATACAAAATACAAAATACAAAATACAAAATACAAAATACAAAATACAAAATACAAAATACAAAATACAAAATACAAAATACAAAATACAAAATACAAAATACAAAATACAAAATACAAAATACAAAATACAAAATACAAAATACAAAATACAAAATACAAAATACAAAATACAAAATACAAAATACAAAATACAAAATACAAAATACAAAATACAAAATACAAAATACAAAATACAAAATACAAAATACAAAATACAAAATACAAAATACAAAATACAAAATACAAAATACAAAATACAAAATACAAAATACAAAATACAAAATACAAAATACAAAATACAAAATACAAAATACAAAATACAAAATACAAAATACAAAATACAAAATACAAAATACAAAATACAAAATACAAAATACAAAATACAAAATACAAAATACAAAATACAAAATACAAAATACAAAATACAAAATACAAAATACAAAATACAAAATACAAAATACAAAATACAAAATACAAAATACAAAATACAAAATACAAAATACAAAATACAAAATACAAAATACAAAATACAAAATACAAAATACAAAATACAAAATACAAAATACAAAATACAAAATACAAAATACAAAATACAAAATACAAAATACAAAATACAAAATACAAAATACAAAATACAAAATACAAAATACAAAATACAAAATACAAAATACAAAATACAAAATACAAAATACAAAATACAAAATACAAAATACAAAATACAAAATACAAAATACAAAATACAAAATACAAAATACAAAATACAAAATACAAAATACAAAATACAAAATACAAAATACAAAATACAAAATACAAAATACAAAATACAAAATACAAAATACAAAATACAAAATACAAAATACAAAATACAAAATACAAAATACAAAATACAAAATACAAAATACAAAATACAAAATACAAAATACAAAATACAAAATACAAAATACAAAATACAAAATACAAAATACAAAATACAAAATACAAAATACAAAATACAAAATACAAAATACAAAATACAAAATACAAAATACAAAATACAAAATACAAAATACAAAATACAAAATACAAAATACAAAATACAAAATACAAAATACAAAATACAAAATACAAAATACAAAATACAAAATACAAAATACAAAATACAAAATACAAAATACAAAATACAAAATACAAAATACAAAATACAAAATACAAAATACAAAATACAAAATACAAAATACAAAATACAAAATACAAAATACAAAATACAAAATACAAAATACAAAATACAAAATACAAAATACAAAATACAAAATACAAAATACAAAATACAAAATACAAAATACAAAATACAAAATACAAAATACAAAATACAAAATACAAAATACAAAATACAAAATACAAAATACAAAATACAAAATACAAAATACAAAATACAAAATACAAAATACAAAATACAAAATACAAAATACAAAATACAAAATACAAAATACAAAATACAAAATACAAAATACAAAATACAAAATACAAAATACAAAATACAAAATACAAAATACAAAATACAAAATACAAAATACAAAATACAAAATACAAAATACAAAATACAAAATACAAAATACAAAATACAAAATACAAAATACAAAATACAAAATACAAAATACAAAATACAAAATACAAAATACAAAATACAAAATACAAAATACAAAATACAAAATACAAAATACAAAATACAAAATACAAAATACAAAATACAAAATACAAAATACAAAATACAAAATACAAAATACAAAATACAAAATACAAAATACAAAATACAAAATACAAAATACAAAATACAAAATACAAATACAAAATACAAAATACAAAATACAAAATACAAAATACAAAATACAAAATACAAAATACAAAATACAAAATACAAAATACAAAATACAAAATACAAAATACAAAATACAAAATACAAAATACAAAATACAAAATACAAAATACAAAATACAAAATACAAAATACAAAATACAAAATACAAAATACAAAATACAAAATACAAAATACAAAATACAAAATACAAAATACAAAATACAAAATACAAAATACAAAATACAAAATACAAAATACAAAATACAAAATACAAAATACAAAATACAAAATACAAAATACAAAATACAAAATACAAAATACAAAATACAAAATACAAAATACAAAATACAAAATACAAAATACAAAATACAAAATACAAAATACAAAATACAAAATACAAAATACAAAATACAAAATACAAAATACAAAATACAAAATACAAAATACAAAATACAAAATACAAAATACAAAATACAAAATACAAAATACAAAATACAAAATACAAAATACAAAATACAAAATACAAAATACAAAATACAAAATACAAAATACAAAATACAAAATACAAAATACAAAATACAAAATACAAAATACAAAATACAAAATACAAAATACAAAATACAAAATACAAAATACAAAATACAAAATACAAAATACAAAATACAAAATACAAAATACAAAATACAAAATACAAAATACAAAATACAAAATACAAAATACAAAATACAAAATACAAAATACAAAATACAAAATACAAAATACAAAATACAAAATACAAAATACAAAATACAAAATACAAAATACAAAATACAAAATACAAAATACAAAATACAAAATACAAAATACAAAATACAAAATACAAAATACAAAATACAAAATACAAAATACAAAATACAAAATACAAAATACAAAATACAAAATACAAAATACAAAATACAAAATACAAAATACAAAATACAAAATACAAAATACAAAATACAAAATACAAAATACAAAATACAAAATACAAAATACAAAATACAAAATACAAAATACAAAATACAAAATACAAAATACAAAATACAAAATACAAAATACAAAATACAAAATACAAAATACAAAATACAAAATACAAAATACAAAATACAAAATACAAAATACAAAATACAAAATACAAAATACAAAATACAAAATACAAAATACAAAATACAAAATACAAAATACAAAATACAAAATACAAAATACAAAATACAAAATACAAAATACAAAATACAAAATACAAAATACAAAATACAAAATACAAAATACAAAATACAAAATACAAAATACAAAATACAAAATACAAAATACAAAATACAAAATACAAAATACAAAATACAAAATACAAAATACAAAATACAAAATACAAAATACAAAATACAAAATACAAAATACAAAATACAAAATACAAAATACAAAATACAAAATACAAAATACAAAATACAAAATACAAAATACAAAATACAAAATACAAAATACAAAATACAAAATACAAAATACAAAATACAAAATACAAAATACAAAATACAAAATACAAAATACAAAATACAAAATACAAAATACAAAATACAAAATACAAAATACAAAATACAAAATACAAAATACAAAATACAAAATACAAAATACAAAATACAAAATACAAAATACAAAATACAAAATACAAAATACAAAATACAAAATACAAAATACAAAATACAAAATACAAAATACAAAATACAAAATACAAAATACAAAATACAAAATACAAAATACAAAATACAAAATACAAAATACAAAATACAAAATACAAAATACAAAATACAAAATACAAAATACAAAATACAAAATACAAAATACAAAATACAAAATACAAAATACAAAATACAAAATACAAAATACAAAATACAAAATACAAAATACAAAATACAAAATACAAAATACAAAATACAAAATACAAAATACAAAATACAAAATACAAAATACAAAATACAAAATACAAAATACAAAATACAAAATACAAAATACAAAATACAAAATACAAAATACAAAATACAAAATACAAAATACAAAATACAAAATACAAAATACAAAATACAAAATACAAAATACAAAATACAAAATACAAAATACAAAATACAAAATACAAAATACAAAATACAAAATACAAAATACAAAATACAAAATACAAAATACAAAATACAAAATACAAAATACAAAATACAAAATACAAAATACAAAATACAAAATACAAAATACAAAATACAAAATACAAAATACAAAATACAAAATACAAAATACAAAATACAAAATACAAAATACAAAATACAAAATACAAAATACAAAATACAAAATACAAAATACAAAATACAAAATACAAAATACAAAATACAAAATACAAAATACAAAATACAAAATACAAAATACAAAATACAAAATACAAAATACAAAATACAAAATACAAAATACAAAATACAAAATACAAAATACAAAATACAAAATACAAAATACAAAATACAAAATACAAAATACAAAATACAAAATACAAAATACAAAATACAAAATACAAAATACAAAATACAAAATACAAAATACAAAATACAAAATACAAAATACAAAATACAAAATACAAAATACAAAATACAAAATACAAAATACAAAATACAAAATACAAAATACAAAATACAAAATACAAAATACAAAATACAAAATACAAAATACAAAATACAAAATACAAAATACAAAATACAAAATACAAAATACAAAATACAAAATACAAAATACAAAATACAAAATACAAAATACAAAATACAAAATACAAAATACAAAATACAAAATACAAAATACAAAATACAAAATACAAAATACAAAATACAAAATACAAAATACAAAATACAAAATACAAAATACAAAATACAAAATACAAAATACAAAATACAAAATACAAAATACAAAATACAAAATACAAAATACAAAATACAAAATACAAAATACAAAATACAAAATACAAAATACAAAATACAAAATACAAAATACAAAATACAAAATACAAAATACAAAATACAAAATACAAAATACAAAATACAAAATACAAAATACAAAATACAAAATACAAAATACAAAATACAAAATACAAAATACAAAATACAAAATACAAAATACAAAATACAAAATACAAAATACAAAATACAAAATACAAAATACAAAATACAAAATACAAAATACAAAATACAAAATATAAAATACAAAATACAAAATACAAAATACAAAATACAAAATACAAAATACAAAATACAAAATACAAAACACAAAATACAAAATACAAAATACAAAATACAAAATACAAAATACAAAATACAAAATACAAAATACAAAATACAAAATACAAAATACAAAATACAAAATACAAAATACAAAATACAAAATACAAAATACAAAATACAAAATACAAAATACAAAAAAAAAGATACAAAATATCCTAAAATGATTTATATATATGTTAAAAAAAAAAAAAATAAAGAAATGAGTTTTATTTCTGTCCACAAAAAAGAAATAAAAAAAATTATTTTTAGTAAAAATTTAATGAATGATTTTTATTTAAGAGTAGAAAAATTGAAAAAAACTGATCGCAGCTCTAGTCCCAAAACTGTAGAAAAACCTTGGAAATTTCCAACAGCAATTAAAATTTGCTAAGCATTTTTTTTAGCTTTAAGCGTTTTATTGACAACTTGTGCGCGGCATTGTTATCGTACACAGGCAGATCAGTACAACCTTCATCTGCACAAGCTTTATTTATTTTTTGTTTTTTCATAACGTTTCCACGGAGTCATCATCACTTTTCAGCCAGAGCAACTCATGACCGACTGCGTGGTATGATTTCCTCAAAACAGATATGTTTGCGTTTCGGACATGAACTTTGCTGCCTTTTAACTTTAACAAGGAAATCGAGCGTTTTGCAAGATGCTGGACTTCCTCTCTACTGACCACTTCCCACTGCATATCATGCAAAAAAAAAAAAAAACGAACAACTAGCCTAGCTTCAACTACGTCTTGGCAGTCGAGAAAAGCCATCGCCATCTAGGAATGTGCAATAAACATAGTTTGGACTCGAGCTCCAGCTCTGCTTATTAAGCTGATCATCATCTCTCTGGCTATGTGAAATTTTTTTCCTACACTTTTATTATAAAAATAGCTGGCAAACGACAGACGGCTGGACAGACAAAATACAGTGAAAAGGGCTTCGATTTATGCTGCGCCCGATACGAGTTGTTAAAGTTATGGATAGGCTTGTGAATGTTGGTGTTGCTGATGTATTCCATCACCGACGTCATCATCAACTTCATCAGCTGCAACAGGCCACAAAAACACTATCAACGCCAGCACCATCATCGTGAGGTCGTGAGCAAACATTTTTCAAGCAGTTGTTTTGCATTCTTTTTTTTTCAATTTTTTTATACAGAGTTTGAGGAATTTCTTGTCTTTGCTTAGCATTTTCATGAAATCACAGACTAAATTTTGTGTTTGTGCAAGAACCGTGATTTGGTGCCAATTTTTTTTTCACATGAATATTAAACAAAATGAGCGCGTTTAAAAAAAAAAAAACTTAAAATTAAGCAGCGATCGCCAAGTCTAGCTTTTTAGTTGATAGCTTTTTGTATTGAAAATTTGTACAAAAAGTTGAAGTCTGCTGTGAACCTCTCTGTGTAAACATGTTTATCTCAAAACTTATTTTTTTTTTCGATATCCTGTGCCGCCACCGCCTATTTGAGTGCCACTGTCATTATGATCTTCAGTAATCGCTTAAAACATCGTCAGCTTCAAGGAAAATGTAATTTTTTGCCTTACAACAAAAACGCAACAACAACAACAACAACACCAACAATAGTGTATTAAAAACATGCTACACACTCCACGCTTGTTCCTGCCCGTTGTAGATGTTGTTGTTACCGCCGAACTGAACATGAACATAAAATTGTGCGAGATGAAAAACAACAGGGAAAAACAGCTACGAAAAACATCGGCAAAAAACAACAACATCATCACGTTAAACATGCTGATGATGAAATAGACTCCAGCCGGGTTCTGATACAATGATCAACATAGGTATTGCGGCTGTTGTTGTTGTTGCAGCAAAAAAGTTTTGATCAAGTCAAGCTTTGCAACAACTAAGTCGTCGCTGGTACTCGCCTTCTTCTGTTAACAAGATTTGAATTGTTGGTTCAACGTCTGCTGGCTGACCAATGCCGCCGCCAACCATTGCGCCGATCTTCATTTTGTGATTGAAAAGCTGTTGCTTAGCACAGGATTAATTCTATTTCCGATAAAAATGCTTGATATTAAGACGCAAAGAGTTGATTTTTCTAATTTAAGCAGTTGTAGCCTGAGAAGTACTGATGTGTAGGTTTAGAATAAAATTTATGAGAAATTATTGTTCTTAAGCATCACATTGGTTTTTGGAAAAAATAACAAAAATTTAGTCTTTAAGACAGTTTGTGTTGAAGAATTGACAGTTAAACGATATTTGAGACAATTTTGTGGTAAGAAACATAAGCAGAAAGAAAACACCATTTAAGCTACTTCAAAAAATAACGCGATGATGAGAAACAAGTAAAGAAAGTTTAAAGTCGGTCTAGGCCGACTATGAAATACCCTAAACCCACTTTTCAAAAACAAAAAAAATTTTATTGTAAATGGACGTGTCCGTGGGCGCATGAAGCCTATAGTTTATGTGCATTTAAATGTTGATGAAAAATTTACACATACCAAGTTTTATTCCTGTAGCTCACAGTTAATGCCTTTATTGTGCTTTCGCTATGGGAGGTGGGCGAGTTCATGGACGGATTACTCCCAATTTTTGAACACACCTTAGTTTTGGTATAAAATACACACATACCAAATTTAATTTCTCTATGACAAACATAACCTTATTTATTGAGTTTTAAACTTTTTGGGTTGTATGGGAGGTAGGCGTGTCCGTAGGCGGATGACGTCCATTTTTCAAAACCATCTTTGTCTTATCATAAAAAACATATGTGCCAAATTGTAGCTCTCCAGGTTAAACACAGGCTTATTTATTGCGTTTTCAATTTTTGGGTTGTATGGGAGGTGGGCGTGTCCGTGACCGGATGACGTCCATTTTTCGAAACCATCTTTGTGTTGGTATAAAACACATACACATCAAATTTTATTGTTGTTGGTTAACTATGAGCTGAGTTATGCAGTGTTCAATTTTCGCGTTGTATGGGAGGTAGGCGTGTCCGTGGGCGGATGATGTCCATTTTTCATAACCATCTTTGTTTTGTTATAAAAAACATATGTGCCAAATTTAAGCTCTTTAGGTTAAACACAGGCTTATTTATTGCGTTTTCAATTTTTGGGTTGTATGGGAGGTGGGCGTGTCCGTGATCGGATGACATCTTTGTGTTGACATAAAATACATACACACCAAATTTTATTGTTTTAGGCTAATTATGAGCTGAGTTATGCAGTTTTAAATTTTTGCGCAGTATGGGAGGTAGGCGTGTCCGTGGGCGGATTCCAAAAATATTCAATAGTGCAGATCCTTGGGTGCATGTGACCATGTGTACCAAGTTTAATTTAATTATCTCTACTGCTTCTTCTTATCCTGTGTATGCGGACAACACACAGACGGACGGACAGACGGACGGACGGACGGACGGACGGACGGACGGACGGACATGGATAGCTCGACTCAGGTGGTGACGCTGATCAAGAATATATATACTTTTCTATACCGGACTCGCTTCGTTCTATGCGTTACAAACGTTTGCACAAAGTTAATATACCCTGACCTGAAAGGGTATAAAAATGCATTGAATTTTGTACCAAGCGGCAATGAAAAAACATAAGTAATTTTACATAAGCCAGCTTAGCAAATTTTGTAATTCCGCAACAAAACGTATGCAATATGCAGCTGACTTTGTTGTGGCCGAGGATTTTTCTAAGTTTAAAATAAAATACAGTATATATAGATAAGATGGATTCTGTGTTCCACAGGCTGTCTTAACATATTCCAAAACCTCTCTCCAAGGCCATGTTCTGAATTCTGAATGAATAAATGAATAAAAGTCCAGAAAATTCTCAAACTGCTGGTCAGCAAAATTGTTTTTGAGAACGATACGAGAACGATTTGTATTTTGTATTTTGAGAATCGATGGAAAATTTAAGAAATTTTGAAAACAGTACCACTATTTTGGGTTAAAGATTAATTTCATCAAAAATCTGATGGCATATTCGGATTAAACAGATGATGTTACATGAAAATATGTCCCCTAAATGTAAAAAAAAATTAATTTTAAACATGTGCAATAGACCGGATCGAAATTTAGATTTCGCCGGTTGGGGTCACAAAAGTTAGAGGAACTCATTAAAATGATTTCTGCATACTTTTTTTTCAAATCGGAGAAAAACAGCCGAAGTAATTTTGATTCTCCTGAAGGACCTTTTTGGTAAAAAAAAACATGTTTTTTGCTTGTAACTTTTAATTTTTCACAGAACGCATACCCACACCTGCTAAAATATAAAATTTCTTAATTATATCAATATTTTGATATTCAAAAAAATTTAAAAATTATGTTCCATTATAACTCTTATTTACCACTTAAAATTGAATATTTTTAAGAATATGTGGGTATGCGTTCTGTGTAAAATAAAAAGTTTCAAGCAAAAAACATGTTTTTTTTTACCAAAAAGGACCTTCTGGAGAATCAAAATTGCTTCGGCGGTTTTTCTCTGATTTAAAAAAAAAGTATGCAGAAATCATTTTAATGAGTTCCTCTAACTTTTGAGACCCCGACCGGTTCAAATTTTTTTTTATCCATATAAGAATGATACGGTCTAATGTGCAAAGGGCGGCGCTAGTGCAGTTTGAGAATTTTCTGAACTTTTATTCGTATATTTCAAATCATCTACAGAGTGGTTTATATGACACCTCGAAGTTTACAATACTTATCGGATATGGAAAACTAGGATGTTGACTAAATCCTCGAAGTGTTGGATACATAGTTTCGGATATATACTTTTTAGTCAGAAGAGGCCTTGCGTGGAACAAACGACTCCCTAAACTCGGTATCGGTGGTCGTGTTTGACGTGATTCCTCCTGAATACATTCAAAAATTACTGCAAGCCTTATCAAGTCATTCAGGTTTTAAAAATCCCTGCACTTCACATACAAAGGATGCTCTTGGTGGCAAGTTTTGATACGCCACTATCGATTGTTACTGCGTCACCACAACAAAGCTTTGTTCTTAAGGAGCTCTGGCATCGTTCTTGGTAATAGATTTTTACTCAGCCCGTACACTACGCAAAGTTCTTCGTTCGATGAAGGTTAGTGGTTCTTTCGCACCGTCGTTTTTGAAGTATCATTTCATTACCTGATCTATGACCGACGGGTTCTTTTGTTCTTGAATTTCTTGACGTGGTTAAATGTATTGGGAGCTAAAAAAATTGTTTTTTGGGCTCCTGAAAGGCTAGTTTTGATCGGTAGTATGTAAGGTGAAGGACTTCTTGAGTTATTTACCTCAAACTCCATCAGTTGTTGTTCCACACTGCTTTTCCTTTCAGCTTCGGAAATGAATTGTGCAAAGCGGATATGAATCGAAATGAAATTGTGGATTCGAAAGATTGTGGATTCTTCGACGAATGCTTGAAGTTCTCTCTTCCGAAGAGAGTAAAACTATGATCTTTTCACCGGCATTTTTCAACGAGTGTTTCGTTAATTACTATTATAGTATTTTGTTTTTATATAATATTTTGTTTTCCTTAACAGAGTCCCTGCTCACGCGCCATTTCATTCTTCTGGCGCCCGAGATGTTATTCTTGCCATGTTCATTAGAGCGAATTTATTAGTATGAAAAAAAAAGGTTGTCTCTAAGGACAATTTTATCTGGTTCTATGTTCACTTCTAAGCAATTAAGTCCAGTAAGCCATAGGCGTGCGATGAACTGATAATTGCTTTAAAAGAACACGGAGAGCAAAAAATGAGCTAAAATCAAGCTCAAAGCGTTCGAAACTGAAATCAGCTCAAACCCATCTCAAAACAAGCTATTCACGTTCGCAATTTATACCAGAAATTGGGCTTGAAAGTTTTTTTGATAAACACGTCAATTTGTGCTTAAAAAGTGTAATCTTTTGTTTCTTAAGAAATTGATTTTGTTGTTGTTGTTTTTGCTTATCAAAAAATTATCAGCTGAACGACGTAATTCTCATTTGGTTTTTCCCTGTTTGTATAAAAGTGTATAAAAGTGCAGAAAATAAATTCAAAAATTATATTTTCATGCCCGAATGCAGTGTTGGCATGCAGTGTTGCCATCAACAAAATTTTCATATCGTAACTTTTGACTCAGTTCGTCGGATTCCCGTCGGATCCGTGAAATTTTAAAAAAGAACAACGACGTAGAAATTTTCCGAGAAGGCAATTGAACATTAAAGAAGAAATATAAAAATCAATGTGGAAGTTTTAAGATTTATTATTAAATAAATCAAATTTTGCTTCAAAAGTCAGTTCATCTAATGTTTCTAACATGATTATATAAATAAAATATTCTGATAAAATATATTGAAAAATACTTTTAAGCACACAAAATAGAAGTAAAAATAAAAAAAAAATAATCTTCATTAAATATTTTGTCATTGGTTAAAAAGAGTTGACACAGAATTTTTAAAACAAAGTTTAAAGTTGCTATCTTGCTAACTTGCTATATTTATTTTTTCATTGCATATACTTAAAGAAAAATACACCAAATCAGACGTCGGATCTATTTTTTCTGAAATCGTAACATTTTGGAGAATTATGGCCATATATCGGAACATCGGATTCAAGACTGAAAATCGTAACAAATACGATATATCGGACCATATGGCAACACGCATGTTTGACATTGGTTTTTTGTTTTTTCTTTTTAATTAAATATCTAAAATTTTATATTTATATTTATTTGTAACCATTTGACATATTGTGACATGAATTGAGCTCAAGTGAGCATATTAATTTTTTTCTAAAATGATTTGGGATTTTTTCAGCTCAAATTTCTCTCCGTAAATAAAGAAATATTTGAATACTATGTTAAAAATGTTTCAAAACCTATAAAATTAACATGACCTCCAAAGGATCTGAATTATGGTCAAATACATTATTCTAATGTCGAATTTTAGTCCACAATTAGACCCAAAATGGCGAGAAATTATTTTGAGTCCAATTTTTATATTTAATGTGCATGTTTTAATTAACATTTCACTAAAGAAAATATTGTCATGTGGAGGATTATAAATTAGCCATGTTTGAGTACCTTTAAATCACTTCCGATAAAATATTTTGAAAACCTAACCCGCAAGAGAAACTCTTCTAACCTAAAAAAACATGTGTCAATTGCATCATATTTTGATTTTGGACAAGCTTTCTAGATTAACAGCTAATCCGCTACTTACAGTGTGTTCAGATAAAAAGTGTGTATATCTGAACACATCATATATTTGTTTAAAAAAAAAATGTTTGCATAAAGAGTACTTTTCATGCCATAGTCGACACATATTAGGTTTGTTCCCGTACTCTAAAGCTTTAGTCCAATTTACCAGTTTTTACCAGTTTTAGTCCGAGAAGCAATCGAGAGTGTAAAGTTTTAGAGAGTGCAATCGAGTGAGTGAAACATTTCCCCTCCTTGTCAAAAGTTGCAAGTTTTAGTCCGAGAAATTTCTTCGGGTAAAAATGGTATAAGTGTCAAACAGCTTAAAATCAGCTGTTTACAAGTTAGCAAAGAAATTTCGATACATCAAAACTGATTTGAAACAAATAAAATGGAACCCAGAGACATGGGAAAATGTGTAAGAACTAATATAAATTCTTAACTTGAGAATGAATTTCAATATTATTAAAAATCTTAGGCATTTCGTCTGCAATACCGATGTTTCACATCGAGGCAACGCTGGACAAACTATCTTATTTGACAGTTTTTACAATTTTAGTCCAAGAAGCGTTCCCGTACTTTTTGTGTTTTTCTCTACTTTCGAAAGATTTTTTCTCATTCTCAGACTTTTGACAGTTTTACCATTTTTAGTCCAAAAAGTTCGGGAACAAACCTATTAAATATACTGTCAATAATAGCTGGACATCTATGGATGCAACAAGCTGCCAATTTTTCAGCATATTCAATTTTAAGACTTCCAGGTATTTTTAAGCAATCTAACGATTTGTTTTGATGATGTAATATTGCTTTTTGATATTTTAGCTTTTATAAGGCCCCATACATTTTCAATTGGAATGGCATCAGGTAACTGTGATGGCCAATCCAATGTACTAATATTGTTTTCTGCTTTTCATTAAGTGAAGACTTTGCTCCGGATGATTCGGATCTTTGTCCTCTTGTAATATCCAATCGATGTTATTTTTTCCATATTGTTTTTCAGCAGACTTCAATAACCCATCTTTGTAGAATCCAAGCATTCTTACTGCATTAAGGTTACAGGTGAAGCACTTTAAAACGCCAAATCCTTGAGCTGAGAAACATCCATAGAAGTGAATTTTTGGGGATGTTTAACACTACGCTGAGTTACTTTTTCACCTTTTTTACCAAAAAACGTTTTATATGGGATGTAAAAACACAAAAGTTGATTCATCTGTAAAAACTATTTTTGTCAAATCACGATCGTAATTTTGATGAACCCTTTGCAAGCGCTTTTCAAAGTGCTTTTGCGAGAGCAAAGACTTCAACAAAGTACTGATTCGTTTATGTCTGATCGATGAAGTCTGTTCCGTATCGTATTTAAGGAGATATCCAATCCTTTTCCCGATTAAAATTTGTTAGCTTCTCTCAAGCTCATGGCTGTATTTTTTTCAAATAGTCCCACAATGACTTTATCTTGCTTTTTTGGGCTGATGGTCTCTCCCTGGCTCCTCGTTAACGTTTCCAGTGTTTGCAAAACGATCAGACTACCTCTTAACAAAAGCACATGTAGTCTTGAGATATTTTATAGTCTTTTGAACTGTTCATTTTGGACCTTTCGGATGATTTCTTAAGAAGCTTGCCTCAAAGCGATTTTTGCAATGGGCACTCATTTTTCTTACTTCCAACACTTTCGAAAAAACAAAGTGAAACTAATTGAAATTGATCTGTCGGCGATCACAATAGCACTGAATTCAAACTTTGTTTCCTTGCGAACTAGCATTTTAAGAGAAAAACATTATTTTTTAACACACTGTAAGCCCGTTAGGAAAGGAATCGGTTAATTCAAGACAAGGCATTCTTCAATGTTTCTTCAATCTTTCTGCATTCTGTAATATAAGCAGCTTTTGAAAGAAGATATTATTTTTTTTGAAATTTCAGTCTCTGTTATATTTATTGTTATAATTTAGCGCACTTAAATTTTCTGAAAAGACATTTCACTGCTATTGGAATGTTGATAGGGTCAAGTCTTTGCTCTAAAAAGGCGGAAATGTTCAAAATTGAACTTTCTTGGCTTATTTCAGAACAAACAAAGTCGCTCAAAGAAAGCATTGCGATCAGTTTGAAGATCGTGACACATTGAATGTTACTCGTGTTCAATACGCAACACTTTAACAAGAAGAGCTGCGCTTGCGCAGCGTCATGCTACAGTGAATGGAAGATGTGCCGCTAGAGCAAGCACTTTAAAAAACAAAAACAAAAAAAAAAAAAAAACATAACAAAATAAATAATTTAAAAACTTGCATTGTTGTTGACTATGTGTGCGCAATAATGATGAGCTTTGCTGACTTGGCACATGATCCATCATGCCATTCAAACGTCCTGCCATTCAACTGGACTCTGTCGTCCGTTGATGATGCTGGTTGCTGATGACGATGATGATGATGATGATGATGATGATGCTGTCCTAATCGATGCTCTGCGCACACAATTGATCAATGTTTGTTGCGCGATCTCATTTATTTCATATTAAAAACTTGTTTACTTGGTGATTGTTTTTTTTTTTTTGTTTTTTGGTTTTTTTTTCTGACAGTTCCTGGTTCAAGAGGTCCCACTCAAGAGTGGCTTGATTGAACGTAGTAACCTGCTTAAAAATTGCTAAACATGACTGGGTGAAAACTTAAATTTGGCATTTTTGGCAGCCAACCGACAACTATAATCATTTTAAAGCGTTTATTTAGAGAGAAATATTTTAACGTTATTTGATTTGGTTTGGTTGGCGGGCTGGGCTGAACCAACTTGGCTTGGCTTGGCTTGACTGTCTGCTAGTGATTTCGACTTAATTGCATTTTAACTCAAATTTTATTGACATTGAAGCCAGTAAAAAATAAAAAATGAGAGAAACAAAAAATGCGTTCACCCAAAGCTGGAATTGTTATTTTATTGGACTCTGTCTGAATTGTATTGAGTTGTCGTTAATGGGATTATGATTTGTGTTGTTGTTGTTGTTATTATTATTATTGACATTGTTGGCTTATTTATGTTTGGTTTTGGTTTTTGGTATATTTTTTTGTGGCGGAAGTTTATTTAAACCGATCATCAAGCAATTTGAGGTTTTGGCACTTCAACAAGTTTCAGACGAAATTTATTGTTATTTTTTTTTTGAGATATATCAGATTTTTACAAAAAAATGGCATATAAAGTGATTATGATGGCAAATAAACGGACGTTTAAAAATTATGGTTTTTATTTAAATGATGTTGATTTCTTAACAGCAGCTGTTGCTTTATGCGCTTAAAATGTAAATGAAAGATGTATATCTTGCCCTGACGAGCCTTACATGTCTGCAACTCATTTAATTGTAGCATCAGGTGGCATTAATCAAGCGCAGTTTTTGGTCAGACAATTATTCAAAAAGTGTTTTTGGAGCGCCTTTATTCTCAATTCAAATGTAAATTCTCAAATTATATAAAAATTAAATTGATATGAGTAGCTTAACCGTTAGCACTGTTTGTTGTGTCATCAAGAATCAAGTGCTTCACTGTGCCGCGGTTTTTTTTTATTTGCTTTCAGCATTTTCCCTAGGAAGCTGCTCGTTAACCTTATCTCACGACCTTCACGTCATTCCCAGTTTTTCATTAAAATACTTTTTTTTCCAAATTGAATTAAATGCGGCAAGTCAAATTAAAAATTTGCATTGCTAACGTTTTTAATATAACCTCGTTATATTGGCTTTCGTGCCAAGCTGTTGCTACCTGAATCCACGCCACCTGTCGTCATGCTAACGCAACAATCTTCCTTCCACTCAGTTTGCGCTTTGCATCGAAAAAAATAAAAAACAATTAAAGAATTTTGCCAAATCTAAAGCTAGCGTCACCCTTTGCTGCTGTCTTGCCACCTTTTTGTTTTTTGTCTTTGTCGCCCTTTCCATGTTCAAGTCCGTTTCGTGTCACGTCAATTGTTTTAATTTGCATTTGCTTTGCAGCAATTTGGTTTAATGCAAAACTGAAACAAACGATATTCTTTGTTGACTTCGTGTGACAATCTTTTTGTTGGTTAGTACTTCAGCGAAAGGAATTTTTGGTCTTTTTGTCGGTAGGTATAATCTTTTTTATTAAAAAATTTCAACTCAAATTTAGCAAAGCGAAAAAAGTGCAAGAAATATACAACTGTTGCACAAGAGTTGTCATTAATTTTCAAAAAATATTGTCGCACTCAGACGGTTAAGCATATGAAAAAACTTGAGTATAGTTTTGTGTTTTTAAAAATAGAAACCAATCGAATAATTTTGCAATTTTCTTAATTTTAAACCAATGCAGATTTTTGACATTTATGCACTGAACCAAAAAAGTACATGATTATTATGAATTTGTACATGATCTTTGTGTATTTCGTTCCAGTAATCAATGAGATGAGTCACATGAACTATTCATTATAGCAATGTACAAAATATAAACAAGAAAAACATGAGAACATGAATACTTCATAAGCCTAGCGTTTAAAGTTCATAAAGTTTGTGTACAGTTACCCGGATCGATTTTGTATGGGGAAAAAAAGTCATCCGGACATTGACTCAAAAGTTTGAGGGACTCTTAAAAGCTATTTCCGCATCAATTTTGTTTTTGGATCGGAGAAATCCTCATGAAGCGGTTTTGGTTCTACGGAGCCCCTTTTTTGGCCAAAAAATCAAATTTTTTCCCTATAATTTTTTTTTTCTTCGGAATGCATACCCAAGACAAGCAAAATAATGAATATTATAATAATACACAAATGTTTATTTAACAAAATTTCGAAATTTGTTGTCTTCATAAACTCGTTTGAGACCCTAAAAAAATCGATATTTCGTCATTATCGAATATATTTTTTTTTTAAACACCTATAAAATATGTATTTTTCATGGTATTCACATGCATTTAAGCTTATTGGAAAAGTATTGAGCTATTCTTTCCATTGGTATAACGTATGGAGTTTAATCAGAACTGAGTACTACAGCTCACAAACTATCGATGGCACTATCGATAATATCACACTATCGTGACTATTGATAGTTTTGGATGGACTATAGATGGTTTTTTATTTTCATACTAAATGTCCGATGGGCCGCAGTTTTTGCGTTCACCCATACTACATGTCGTACGACATGCAATGTCCATCAGACATATAGTAAAGTTTGAAAGCGCCTATTGATATTTATATTTCATTGACAACACTGTCAAGGACAATGATCTAATCCTTGCTGTGAAATCTTGACAATATGGTAACACTGAGCTCAACTGGTAACATGATGACAACTGGTAACATGATGGCTCAGCAAAGCAAAAATATAAAAAATTTAAAATAAAATCAAATATTTTTTTGAAAAACGTGAAATTGAAATCCTTTTTCGTTTAACCTCTTATTAATTTTAAAAATAAAACATATTTTCAAATGAAACGGCCATGTATTAATAACACATAACTACTTTCGAAAACTATCGATAGTCTATCGATAGCTAGTAAAAAACTATCGCACACTATCGATTGTCACGGCTATCGATAGTTTGCGAGCTCTACTGAGTACCATGAAAAATACGTATCTTATTGGCGTTTAAAAAATATTTTTTTCGAAAATCATTAATTTTGTACTGGAGCGCCATCTGGCGTACACTTTTTTTGCACGGTTGACAGAATTCGAGTTTGTGTACCTGAAAACCCATATACACCAAGGTTTATCAAAATCGAACAGTCATTATGGCAATTAAATAATAATTAAGCTGTTAAGTCTTTTGAATATCAATTTCTCACGTTTTATATAATTGTGGCACTTAGTTTTGGTTAAACCACACCATATGATATATCAATAGAAATAAGAGCTTAAACTTTTTCAATAAGCTGAAATGCAAGTGAATACCATGAAAAATACATATTTTATAGGTTTTAAAAAAAAAAAAACATACTCTCGAAAATTACGAAATATCGATTTGTTGGTGTCTCAAAACAGTAAAGAAAATTTTTTATAACCAATATTTGTGTACTGTCACAATCTTCATTTTTTGCTTATCTTCAATAAGCTAAAATGCAAGTGAATACCATGAAAAATACATATTTTATAGGTTTTAAAAAAAAAAAAACATACTCTCGAAAATTACGAAATATCGATTTGTTGGTGTCTCAAAACAGTAAAGAAAATTTTTTATAACCAATATTTGTGTACTGTCACAATCTTCATTTTTTGCTTATCTTCGGTAGAAAAAGACAAAAAACTTAATTTTTTGACCAAAAGGGGGTTCCAGGAAAACCAAAACCGCTCTATGGAGATTTCTTCGATTTCTTCTTTCGATACAAGAATGATGCAGAAATATTTTTTATGAGTCCCTCTAACTTTTGAGTCGGTGTCCGGCGATATCTAAATTTCGATCCGGCTTGATGTACAAGATATATGATGTAATAAAATATATCGTTAATTCATCTAAAATACAAGGGGAAGATGAATCATTCATAATTTTTGTGAATAAAATTCATAACACTCACATAGAAATACGAGGTGAGCAAGAAAAGTTCATGAGATATGTAATAAAACTCATGTACGTATACAAGTAAAACATAAACTACTTTAATAGTGTTATGAGCGAAATTAATATAATATATGTTTTTCGAAAGCTCCCTTGGATTTGCCCTAAAGCCTTCTCCAAAGTACTGGCTTTTCCATCTATATAACCTGAGACGGTTAGACGAAACATAACAAAGCGGATTTTAGTTCTAGTATCCACTAGATTTTTTTGATAGATTTCTAGAAAGTCGTAAAGAAGGGACCGAGAGAGTTTGAGTAGGTACATTAGCTGAAGTTGGTGTTGTGGTAGCTGTAACAAGAGACGAGTAGTGGTAGGACTGTGAGATAGATTTAATATTGGAGTATAGGTCGCCGATTTTTGCCTCAAGTTGTTGAGAGTATTTCTTGACAGGATCGTTGATACAGGTTTTGTAGGATTTAGAATAAGGCATCGAATGAAGTTCGGGTAATCAGTTTGAAATATAATGAATTGGTATAGAACTGGGTAAGAGTTACAGAAGAGCGGCTTTTGGCTCAAAGTCAAAGTCAAAGGAGATTCGGTTCTGCTCTGACTTTTGACTCAAGGTTAAAAGACACCCGGTTTTATTTATAAATTTTTGATTTAAATGGATGTTGCACACCTTTACCTTAAACAAAGGAGGAAGAAGTAAAATTGTGGAGAAGAGCAGTTAGGGAAAATGTTAGTTTTGAAACTCTAGTGAGAATCAGTGAAAAGGTTTTTGTACACATTAACTCTATGATCAATATTAGGCGTATTCTTAATATTACTTAAGACTAGATAAAAATTCAATTTTGGACTAGAACTGTATTTAGAACTAATATTACGCTGTCGTACTTCTGCTATTTTAAGTGGAACTTGCATTGTAATAAGAATTAGAAAACACTAGTTCATTATATATGTTGATCGATCTTGAGGTCTTCCATTCATTTCCAGTCTTATCTATCTATTCGACAATTATCCACTTTCCATAGCTCACACTGCCGTTATAGACGTGCAGACACATCCACGCATATTAAGTTGAAATGTTTAGCTCATAACTGCAAAGTTTTCTTTTGCAGCTTGAAATTTAAATGCCGAAATTTTTCAAAAATTGCAAAGTCTCTTCTATTTGGATGCTGTCCATGATTTCCTTGTTGTAGTGACAGTATTAATTGCTGGTTTTTCTTTAGCACTTTCAGAGACAAAAAAGTCTCTGGTGGTGGTTAAGAATGAGCTAGTGGAGAAAGAACAGTGTCTTCCAATTTTTTTTTCAGGGATGAAAGATATGTTCTGGTTAGGCGAATTTGGAGTGTTCTGACTTCTTTCGGGAGCAAGCATCAGTTATTTGCGCAATCGACACACGATGCATACCGACATCGTCGCTTATCTTATTTATTTATTTTATATAAAATAAAATTTTTACTCTACTGTATTTTTTGTATAAAAAAAAGTCCAAAAAATTTTAGCAAGTTTAATTTTATAAGTTACTAGCTGGTACCCGGCACGTTGCTGCCGTCCTTGTCTAATGCCTCTTCCAGATTGTTAATACCAGGCCATCAACAAATAGTGACTTCAATTGTCTTTTATGGATGGAGCCACACGCCTCGTACAATACCCGTTTTAATTTGCGAGTATATTCGAGTAGAAGGATATCACCAAATAGTTACTCTAAACCTAGTTTCTTTGATCTGTGACTATTATTTCCAAAACGCTTCAATTCAAAAAAAGTATCTTATATGGGTGGAGCAATACCCCTGTACAATGCCCATTCTAGTCTTCCAGTAGCAGGACACCACCAAATAGTAACTTCATTCTGAGTTAAAATTTTATGTGACTTTTACTTCCATAGCTATTCTGTATCCAAATTCGAGTTGTATGGGCGTAGCCACTCCCCGTTTCTCAGTGTTCGTGTCTTTTTATGATTGAAAGACTTAACCAATCAGTTATTTCTTACTGAGCTTCATTGTTATATTGTATGGTTGGTTGAATTGTATGGTCGGTGCCATGCCCCCTTTCCACAGAAAGCTCAAATTTGACAGTCGAAGGGTGCGTGTCAATTGGTGTACGAATTATAGACGAAAGTAAAACCGAAAATTGGTTTTCTGGAAAAAGTGCCACGCCCTTGAAAGAAGATGAAAAATACTTTACTACCTATTCTCATACCTACTAAATATACAAAAAAAAATTTCATTAAAATCGGTCCAGCCGTTTCGGAGGAGTTCAAACACTAACACCGTGACACGAGATTTTTATATACAAGATAATGGAATTTAGAGGGGTTTAAAGAGGATGGTTTACCAGTCTTTTATGATTTTGGAAAACCAAAAGCTCTGAGAGGAAAATCTAGTATTACTTAAAATCTTTTTCCTTAGATCGAACACAAAATGCATAAGTTATGAAAGTGCACCAACAAGGCCCTGAACACAAAATTCCTGAAAGCAAACACTGTCTCTGCTTAAACCTGAAGACTTTTCTACCAATAGTTGTAAGATTTAACAATTACTGCACTGACATGCTCTTTTTTTTTTGACTATTAGAAAAAATTATATTTCATTTTATTAGATTTTTCATAATTTTTTTCTATGGCTGTAAACCATGTTGGCCTTTCAATTTGACTTCTCACCTGACTGCAGTTGTGGTTTGCTTTTTTTTTCTGCTGTGCTTCAATTGAAGCATGCAGCACACGCTGTCCTCACCGACCTTCATCTAATTCAATTATAATATTTTTGCATTTAAATTTTCAAAATAAGCTGTCCTTTCTTAGAATAGCAATTTTTACCGCAATTGTAAGTCGTGTTGGTATTTGTCATACGAACAGCTGTTGTTTGACTGCCATTTTCTTTATTTAATTTTGCCAATTCGAGCCAATATGTGGCAGGTTTTTTTTTTGTTTTTTTGGTTTTTTTTTGGCTTAAGTGTTTTAATTCGCCGAATTGGCTAATTTTGTTGGCTACGTTGTTTGCTTTAATGAATTGGTTGGTTGTTGTTTTTTGTTTTTTTTTGTTTTTAATATTTTTGGCCTTAATACTTGTGTCCCTTTTGAATATGGCCAAAAGGGCAACTTTATGCCAAGTAATTGAAAATTACACCAATTATATTTAAAGTTAAGAGGCCGTGCAGAGTCAAAGTTGGCTTTAACATAGCTCTTATGCTTGGTCTTGTTCTGAGGGAAACCATGCGGCTCACACGCAATACCAAATTTATTTCGGCCATTTTTATAGCTGAGTGTTGCATGTTTTGAGTGGCTGTTTTTTTTTTTTTTTTTTTTTGTATTTATGTTGGAATTGTTTGTTGCTATCAGCCAATGTCTGCGGCGTGCATCATGCTCGTTCAGCTTGTAACAGACTGACAGACGAAATTGACATGCAAATTGCAGGTTTCGCTGCTCTCTGCGGTTTTTCGGTGATTGATTGTTCAAGATGAGCTGTTTCAGTTTGCTCCCCAACATGCATGAAAGCTAAGCTGTTTAGCTGGTTTTTTTATTTTTTTCTATATATTTAGCGCTATATGTCAATTATATGCAGCATGTGTGCCAATTTTTTTTTTTTGTTTTGTTTGTTTCATAATTGCAAAATGATGGCCTGACTTGGTTGAAGTAACAGAAAAAAGCAAAACAATTCAATTGATTTTTTCTTATGCTGCTTGACTTTTGTTGTTTGTGGCCATTATTTGCATTGAAGTAGTTGTGATGGTTGTGGATCCTGTCGTTCATGCAGTAAATTTGAGTTGAGTTATGATTTGCTTATTTTGTGTTTGATGTATTAATTTGTGATAAACTGAAGCAGCCAGCTGCTCAATGAAATGATTAAATCAACAGCATCTTTTTGCAAGCTATAATTATGAGCAACAACAGAGCAGTGCAAAGGCTGGCAAGGCTCTTATGTCGCTTAGCATGCTAAGAATGGAATTTCTTGAGTTTTTTTTTTGGTTTTTAGCTGAGTGTTTTTAACAAGTAGCATATTTTGGCTATTTAAAGATTTTACAAAAACAAATTTATTTAAAAACATGTTGCATATATCAAGGCTGTTTCTAGCACAGCTGCTCAAACATTATTTTAACTCGGTTCTGTGTATGGCTTACTTCAGTTTCTAAAACAAAAACAATCACATGACTTTCAGAAAATTATCTAGTTATTAAAAATAATATCTCATAGTTAAGATCTATGATTTTGTTTAACCTTTAATAATCGCCCAAAAGAGCAAGAGCAAAATCATTTAAACCAACAACAACTGGTTTCCCAGACTTTTCCAAAACAAATGATAGTCAGAAAAAAATGCATGCAGTTAATTGGAGTTACTCAGAAAACAAACAAAATTCTTTAAAATAACTGATTTTATCCGTTAATTGTTTGATATTTAAAAAACAAAAAAAAAAAAAATGTAAGTCTTAAACTAGCAAACTACAACTTTTGCTTATTATTGGCACGCATATTTAAACAAAAGTTCATTTCAAGTGTATCTCGTGACGTTAATTACTTGAAAATTATTACCAAAAAAATGCAGCTAAATAACTCATTTTAGCCAATCAAGAACATTTAAATAAAATTTTTAAAAACGTCATGCTGCAAAGGAAGTAGTAAAGTAGTAAAGGAAGTTAGTACCTTGTAATAGCTTAAGAAATAATTAGAATAATTCTACAACGTTTATGTAAAGCAACTTGAGACAAAAAATTCAAAAGAAAAAAAAAAACATTGACCCCACTTAATGGCAACTAGCGCTGGCTGGCTTATCTAGCATCAAGATCAGCCACGATGAACATGCAAAATTTTTTTTTTTTTATCTCGCTACTCTGAGCGTTTACAATGTAAAAAGGTGCAAAGTTGTAGCTACAACATGAACTCAGCTCATATGTGTGGCTGCCAAAGCACAAAAACAGCAACAACAACTGACTGCTTGAAACCACCATCAACAACCGCATGTGCCCGTTTTTCAATCTTTGGTTCATTCCCTCCTGTTCATTAGGGAAATATTCTTTCGATGCAACCGAAGATCAGCGCACTAACCAGAGGCGGCAGCGCTTAACTAATCGCTCTGATCGCATCTCTTCATCGCAGGCAGCATATTGAGTGCGTGGTGGCCAGTGTTGCCATATGGTCCGATATATCGTATTTGTTACGATTTTCAGTCTTGAATCCGATGATCCGATATATGGCCATAATTCTCCAAAATGTTACTATTTCAGAAAAAATATATCCGACGTCCGATTTGGTGTATTTTTCTTTAAGTATATGCAATGAAAAAAATAAAGATAGCTAGTTAGCAAGATAGCAACTTTAAACTTTGTTTTAAAAATTCTGTGTCAACTCTTTTTAACCAATGACAAAATATTTAATGAAGATTATTTTTTTTTTATTTTTACTTCTATTTTGTGTGCTTAAAAGTATTTTTCAATATATTTTATCAGAATATTTTTTATATATAATCATGTTAGAAACATTAGATGAACTGACTTTTGAAGCAAAATTTGATTTATTTAATAATAAATCTTAAAACTTCCACATTGATTTTTATATTTCTTCTTTAATGTTCAATTGCCTTCTCGGAAAATTTCTACGTTGTTGTTCTTTTTTAAAATTTCACGGATCCGACGGGAATCCGACGAACTGAGTCAAAAGTTACGATATGAAAATTTTTTTGATGGCAACACTGGTGGTGGCAGTGTAGGGTTTCACAACAGTGTGTGTGTATGCGTGGCTTTGTGTTAGGGTACTTTTTGACCTCTTCAAATGGCGGCATATTTGGCAGATCTTTGAATTTTAATTTAATTACATTTTTGGATTATTATCTTGTTAAAGTTTTTTGGTGTTTTTTTTATATATCGGTTTTTTTTTTTATTTATTGTCATGTTTTTATAATCAATTGCAATGCTGCCACGTCATGCAATATGTCGTTTGTTGTTGTGTCTGGTAGTGGTTAGGTTGTATTTTTTAATATTTGGTAATTTATTACGTGATCGAGTTCTATTCTGTTAGATTGTTAGATTAGAACTTTTAAAAGTGGGTCTTGTTTATGTAAAAACTGTGCCTCAAGGTTATTTACTTATGGAGTTAATATAATTTAACTATTAATCTAAGATTACTATGAACACTGTTAGGAATACAGTTTTCATTTTTGGCTCTAAGCTATATCTAAGCTATATCATATAAGTCAAGGCTTCGGAATAACTAACTGCATGAAAAGTTTAAATAATCTGTCCAAACATTTCAAGTACAAAATTATCAAAGCATCAATAAAGCGACTAAAGAGACTTTTAAATCATAATTATTTTGTATTTTGTACATTGTATTTTGTATTTTGTATTTTGTATTTTGTATTTTGTATTTTGTATTTTGTATTTTGTATTTTGTATTTTGTATTTTGTATTTTGTATTTTGTATTTTGTATTTTGTATTTTGTATTTTGTATTTTGTATTTTGTATTTTGTATTTTGTATTTTGTATTTTGTATTTTGTATTTTGTATTTTGTATTTTGTATTTTGTATTTTGTATTTTGTATTTTGTATTTTGTATTTTGTATTTTGTATTTTGTATTTTGTATTTTGTATTTTGTATTTTGTATTTTGTATTTTGTATTTTGTATTTTGTATTTTGTATTTTGTATTTTGTATTTTGTATTTTGTATTCTTGTTAAAGTTTTTTGGTGTTTTTTTTATATATCGGTTTTTTTATTATTTATGGTCATGTTTTTATAATCAATTGCAATGCTGCCACGTCATTCAATATGTCGTTTGTTGTTGTGTCTGGTAGTGGTTAGGTTGTATTTTTTAATATTTGGTAATTTATTACGTGATCGAGTTCTATTCTGTTAGATTGTTAGATTAGAACTTTTAAAAGTGGGTCTTGTTTATGTACAAACTGTGCCTCAAGGTTATTTACTTATGGAGTTAATATAATTTAACTATTAATCTAAGATTACTATGAACACTGTTAGGAATACAGTTTTCATTTTTGGCTCTAAGCTATATCTAAGCTATATCATATAAGTCAAGGCTTCGGAATAACTAACTGCATGAAAAGTTTAAATAATCTGTCCAAACATTTCAAGTACAAAATTATCAAAGCATCAATAAAGCGACTAAAGAGACTTTTAAATCATAATTATTTTGTATTTTGTACATTGTATTTTGTATTTTGTATTTTGTATTTTGTATTTTGTATTTTGTATTTTGTATTTTGTATTTTGTATTTTGTATTTTGTATTTTGTATTTTGTATTTTGTATTTTGTATTTTGTATTTTGTATTTTGTATTTTGTATTTTGTATTTTGTATTTTGTATTTTGTATTTTGTATTTTGTATTTTGTATTTTGTATTTTGTATTTTGTATTTTGTATTTTGTATTTTGTATTTTGTATTTTGTATTTTGTATTTTGTATTTTGTATTTTGTATTTTGTATTTTGTATTTTGTATTTTGTATTTTGTATTTTGTATTTTGTATTTTGTATTTTGTATTTTGTATTTTGTATTTTGTATTTTGTATTTTGTATTTTGTATTTTGTATTTTGTATTTTGTATTTTGTATTTTGTATTTTGTATTTTGTATTTTGTATTTTGTATTTTGTATTTTGTATTTTGTATTTTGTATTTTGTATTTTGTATTTTGTATTTTGTATTTTGTATTTTGTATTTTGTATTTTGTATTTTGTATTTTGTATTTTGTATTTTGTATTTTGTATTTTGTATTTTGTATTTTGTATTTTGTATTTTGTATTTTGTATTTTGTATTTTGTATTTTGTATTTTGTATTTTGTATTTTGTATTTTGTATTTTGTATTTTGTATTTTGTATTTTGTATTTTGTATTTTGTATTTTGTATTTTGTATTTTGTATTTTGTATTTTGTATTTTGTATTTTGTATTTTGTATTTTGTATTTTGTATTTTGTATTTTGTATTTTGTATTTTGTATTTTGTATTTTGTATTTTGTATTTTGTATTTTGTATTTTGTATTTTGTATTTTGTATTTTGTATTTTGTATTTTGTATTTTGTATTTTGTATTTTGTATTTTGTATTTTGTATTTTGTATTTTGTATTTTGTATTTTGTATTTTGTATTTTGTATTTTGTATTTTGTATTTTGTATTTTGTATTTTGTATTTTGTATTTTGTATTTTGTATTTTGTATTTTGTATTTTGTATTTTGTATTTTGTATTTTGTATTTTGTATTTTGTATTTTGTATTTTGTATTTTGTATTTTGTATTTTGTATTTTGTATTTTGTATTTTGTATTTTGTATTTTGTATTTTGTATTTTGTATTTTGTATTTTGTATTTTGTATTTTGTATTTTGTATTTTGTATTTTGTATTTTGTATTTTGTATTTTGTATTTTGTATTTTGTATTTTGTATTTTGTATTTTGTATTTTGTATTTTGTATTTTGTATTTTGTATTTTGTATTTTGTATTTTGTATTTTGTATTTTGTATTTTGTATTTTGTATTTTGTATTTTGTATTTTGTATTTTGTATTTTGTATTTTGTATTTTGTATTTTGTATTTTGTATTTTGTATTTTGTATTTTGTATTTTGTATTTTGTATTTTGTATTTTGTATTTTGTATTTTGTATTTTGTATTTTGTATTTTGTATTTTGTATTTTGTATTTTGTATTTTGTATTTTGTATTTTGTATTTTGTATTTTGTATTTTGTATTTTGTATTTTGTATTTTGTATTTTGTATTTTGTATTTTGTATTTTGTATTTTGTATTTTGTATTTTGTATTTTGTATTTTGTATTTTGTATTTTGTATTTTGTATTTTGTATTTTGTATTTTGTATTTTGTATTTTGTATTTTGTATTTTGTATTTTGTATTTTGTATTTTGTATTTTGTATTTTGTATTTTGTATTTTGTATTTTGTATTTTGTATTTTGTATTTTGTATTTTGTATTTTGTATTTTGTATTTTGTATTTTGTATTTTGTATTTTGTATTTTGTATTTTGTATTTTGTATTTTGTATTTTGTATTTTGTATTTTGTATTTTGTATTTTGTATTTTGTATTTTGTATTTTGTATTTTGTATTTTGTATTTTGTATTTTGTATTTTGTATTTTGTATTTTGTATTTTGTATTTTGTATTTTGTATTTTGTATTTTGTATTTTGTATTTTGTATTTTGTATTTTGTATTTTGTATTTTGTATTTTGTATTTTGTATTTTGTATTTTGTATTTTGTATTTTGTATTTTGTATTTTGTATTTTGTATTTTGTATTTTGTATTTTGTATTTTGTATTTTGTATTTTGTATTTTGTATTTTGTATTTTGTATTTTGTATTTTGTATTTTGTATTTTGTATTTTGTATTTTGTATTTTGTATTTTGTATTTTGTATTTTGTATTTTGTATTTTGTATTTTGTATTTTGTATTTTGTATTTTGTATTTTGTATTTTGTATTTTGTATTTTGTATTTTGTATTTTGTATTTTGTATTTTGTATTTTGTATTTTGTATTTTGTATTTTGTATTTTGTATTTTGTATTTTGTATTTTGTATTTTGTATTTTGTATTTTGTATTTTGTATTTTGTATTTTGTATTTTGTATTTTGTATTTTGTATTTTGTATTTTGTATTTTGTATTTTGTATTTTGTATTTTGTATTTTGTATTTTGTATTTTGTATTTTGTATTTTGTATTTTGTATTTTGTATTTTGTATTTTGTATTTTGTATTTTGTATTTTGTATTCTTGTTAAAGTTTTTTGGTGTTTTTTTTATATATCGGTTTTTTTATTATTTATGGTCATGTTTTTATAATCAATTGCAATGCTGCCACGTCATTCAATATGTCGTTTGTTGTTGTGTCTGGTAGTGGTTAGGTTGTATTTTTTAATATTTGGTAATTTATTACGTGATCGAGTTCTATTCTGTTAGATTGTTAGATTAGAACTTTTAAAAGTGGGTCTTGTTTATGTACAAACTGTGCCTCAAGGTTATTTACTTATGGAGTTAATATAATTTAACTATTAATCTAAGATTACTATGAACACTGTTAGGAATACAGTTTTCATTTTTGGCTCTAAGCTATATCTAAGCTATATCATATAAGTCAAGGCTTCGGAATAACTAACTGCATGAAAAGTTTAAATAATCTGTCCAAACATTTCAAGTACAAAATTATCAAAGCATCAATAAAGCGACTAAAGAGACTTTTAAATCATAATTATTTTGTATTTTGTACATTGTATTTTGTATTTTGTATTTTGTATTTTGTATTTTGTATTTTGTATTTTGTATTTTGTATTTTGTATTTTGTATTTTGTATTTTGTATTTTGTATTTTGTATTTTGTATTTTGTATTTTGTATTTTGTATTTTGTATTTTGTATTTTGTATTTTGTATTTTGTATTTTGTATTTTGTATTTTGTATTTTGTATTTTGTATTTTGTATTTTGTATTTTGTATTTTGTATTTTGTATTTTGTATTTTGTATTTTGTATTTTGTATTTTGTATTTTGTATTTTGTATTTTGTATTTTGTATTTTGTATTTTGTATTTTGTATTTTGTATTTTGTATTTTGTATTTTGTATTTTGTATTTTGTATTTTGTATTTTGTATTTTGTATTTTGTATTTTGTATTTTGTATTTTGTATTTTGTATTTTGTATTTTGTATTTTGTATTTTGTATTTTGTATTTTGTATTTTGTATTTTGTATTTTGTATTTTGTATTTTGTATTTTGTATTTTGTATTTTGTATTTTGTATTTTGTATTTTGTATTTTGTATTTTGTATTTTGTATTTTGTATTTTGTATTTTGTATTTTGTATTTTGTATTTTGTATTTTGTATTTTGTATTTTGTATTTTGTATTTGTATTTTGTATTTTGTATTTTGTATTTTGTATTTTGTATTTTGTATTTTGTATTTTGTATTTTGTATTTTGTATTTTGTATTTTGTATTTTGTATTTTGTATTTTGTATTTTGTATTTTGTATTTTGTATTTTGTATTTTGTATTTTGTATTTTGTATTTTGTATTTTGTATTTTGTATTTTGTATTTTGTATTTTGTATTTTGTATTTTGTATTTTGTATTTTGTATTTTGTATTTTGTATTTTGTATTTTGTATTTTGTATTTTGTATTTTGTATTTTGTATTTTGTATTTTGTATTTTGTATTTTGTATTTTGTATTTTGTATTTTGTATTTTGTATTTTGTATTTTGTATTTTGTATTTTGTATTTTGTATTTTGTATTTTGTATTTTGTATTTTGTATTTTGTATTTTGTATTTTGTATTTTGTATTTTGTATTTTGTATTTTGTATTTTGTATTTTGTATTTTGTATTTTGTATTTTGTATTTTGTATTTTGTATTTTGTATTTTGTATTTTGTATTTTGTATTTTGTATTTTGTATTTTGTATTTTGTATTTTGTATTTTGTATTTTGTATTTTGTATTTTGTATTTTGTATTTTGTATTTTGTATTTTGTATTTTGTATTTTGTATTTTGTATTTTGTATTTTGTATTTTGTATTTTGTATTTTGTATTTTGTATTTTGTATTTTGTATTTTGTATTTTGTATTTTGTATTTTGTATTTTGTATTTTGTATTTTGTATTTTGTATTTTGTATTTTGTATTTTGTATTTTGTATTTTGTATTTTGTATTTTGTATTTTGTATTTTGTATTTTGTATTTTGTATTTTGTATTTTGTATTTTGTATTTTGTATTTTGTATTTTGTATTTTGTATTTTGTATTTTGTATTTTGTATTTTGTATTTTGTATTTTGTATTTTGTATTTTGTATTTTGTATTTTGTATTTTGTATTTTGTATTTTGTATTTTGTATTTTGTATTTTGTATTTTGTATTTTGTATTTTGTATTTTGTATTTTGTATTTTGTATTTTGTATTTTGTATTTTGTATTTTGTATTTTGTATTTTGTATTTTGTATTTTGTATTTTGTATTTTGTATTTTGTATTTTGTATTTTGTATTTTGTATTTTGTATTTTGTATTTTGTATTTTGTATTTTGTATTTTGTATTTTGTATTTTGTATTTTGTATTTTGTATTTTGTATTTTGTATTTTGTATTTTGTATTTTGTATTTTGTATTTTGTATTTTGTATTTTGTATTTTGTATTTTGTATTTTGTATTTTGTATTTTGTATTTTGTATTTTGTATTTTGTATTTTGTATTTTGTATTTTGTATTTTGTATTTTGTATTTTGTATTTTGTATTTTGTATTTTGTATTTTGTATTTTGTATTTTGTATTTTGTATTTTGTATTTTGTATTTTGTATTTTGTATTTTGTATTTTGTATTTTGTATTTTGTATTTTGTATTTTGTATTTTGTATTTTGTATTTTGTATTTTGTATTTTGTATTTTGTATTTTGTATTTTGTATTTTGTATTTTGTATTTTGTATTTTGTATTTTGTATTTTGTATTTTGTATTTTGTATTTTGTATTTTGTATTTTGTATTTTGTATTTTGTATTTTGTATTTTGTATTTTGTATTTTGTATTTTGTATTTTGTATTTTGTATTTTGTATTTTGTATTTTGTATTTTGTATTTTGTATTTTGTATTTTGTATTTTGTATTTTGTATTTTGTATTTTGTATTTTGTATTTTGTATTTTGTATTTTGTATTTTGTATTTTGTATTTTGTATTTTGTATTTTGTATTTTGTATTTTGTATTTTGTATTTTGTATTTTGTATTTTGTATTTTGTATTTTGTATTTTGTATTTTGTATTTTGTATTTTGTATTTTGTATTTTGTATTTTGTATTTTGTATTTTGTATTTTGTATTTTGTATTTTGTATTTTGTATTTTGTATTTTGTATTTTGTATTTTGTATTTTGTATTTTGTATTTTGTATTTTGTATTTTGTATTTTGTATTTTGTATTTTGTATTTTGTATTTTGTATTTTGTATTTTGTATTTTGTATTTTGTATTTTGTATTTTGTATTTTGTATTTTGTATTTTGTATTTTGTATTTTGTATTTTGTATTTTGTATTTTGTATTTTGTATTTTGTATTTTGTATTTTGTATTTTGTATTTTGTATTTTGTATTTTGTATTTTGTATTTTGTATTTTGTATTTTGTATTTTGTATTTTGTATTTTGTATTTTGTATTTTGTATTTTGTATTCTTGTTAAAGTTTTTTGGTGTTTTTTTTATATATCGGTTTTTTTATTATTTATGGTCATGTTTTTATAATCAATTGCAATGCTGCCACGTCATTCAATATGTCGTTTGTTGTTGTGTCTGGTAGTGGTTAGGTTGTATTTTTTAATATTTGGTAATTTATTACGTGATCGAGTTCTATTCTGTTAGATTGTTAGATTAGAACTTTTAAAAGTGGGTCTTGTTTATGTACAAACTGTGCCTCAAGGTTATTTACTTATGGAGTTAATATAATTTAACTATTAATCTAAGATTACTATGAACACTGTTAGGAATACAGTTTTCATTTTTGGCTCTAAGCTATATCTAAGCTATATCATATAAGTCAAGGCTTCGGAATAACTAACTGCATGAAAAGTTTAAATAATCTGTCCAAACATTTCAAGTACAAAATTATCAAAGCATCAATAAAGCGACTAAAGAGACTTTTAAATCATAATTATTTTGTATTTTGTACATTGTATTTTGTATTTTGTATTTTGTATTTTGTATTTTGTATTTTGTATTTTGTATTTTGTATTTTGTATTTTGTATTTTGTATTTTGTATTTTGTATTTTGTATTTTGTATTTTGTATTTTGTATTTTGTATTTTGTATTTTGTATTTTGTATTTTGTATTTTGTATTTTGTATTTTGTATTTTGTATTTTGTATTTTGTATTTTGTATTTTGTATTTTGTATTTTGTATTTTGTATTTTGTATTTTGTATTTTGTATTTTGTATTTTGTATTTTGTATTTTGTATTTTGTATTTTGTATTTGTATTTTGTATTTTGTATTTTGTATTTTGTATTTTGTATTTTGTATTTTGTATTTTGTATTTTGTATTTTGTATTTTGTATTTTGTATTTTGTATTTTGTATTTTGTATTTTGTATTTTGTATTTTGTATTTTGTATTTTGTATTTTGTATTTTGTATTTTGTATTTTGTATTTTGTATTTGTATTTTGTATTTTGTATTTTGTATTTTGTATTTTGTATTTTGTATTTTGTATTTTGTATTTTGTATTTTGTATTTTGTATTTTGTATTTTGTATTTTGTATTTTGTATTTTGTATTTTGTATTTTGTATTTTGTATTTTGTATTTTGTATTTTGTATTTTGTATTTTGTATTTTGTATTTTGTATTTTGTATTTTGTATTTTGTATTTTGTATTTGTATTTTGTATTTTGTATTTTGTATTTTGTATTTGTATTTTGTATTTTGTATTTTGTATTTTGTATTTTGTATTTTGTATTTTGTATTTTGTATTTTGTATTTTGTATTTTGTATTTGCTATTTTGTATTTTGTATTTTGTATTTTGTATTTTGTATTTTGTATTTGTATTTTGTATTTTGTATTTTGTATTTTGTATTTTGTATTTTGTATTTTGTATTTTGTATTTGTATTTTGTATTTTGTATTTTGTATTTTGTATTTTGTATTTTGTATTTGTATTTTGTATTTTGTATTTTGTATTTTGTATTTTGTATTTTGTATTTTGTATTTTGTATTTTGTATTTTGTATTTTGTATTTTGTATTTTGTATTTTGTATTTTGTATTTTGTATTTTGTATTTTGTATTTTGTATTTTGTATTTTGTATTTTGTATTTGTATTTTGTATTTGTATTTTGTATTTTGTATTTTGTATTTTGTATTTTGTATTTTGTATTTTGTATTTTTGTATTTTGTATTTGTATTTTGTATTTTGTATTTTGTATTTTGTATTTTGTATTTTGTATTTTGTATTTTGTATTTTGTATTTTGTATTTTGTATTTTGTATTTTGTATTTTGTATTTTGTATTTTGTATTTTGTATTTTGTATTTTGTATTTGTATTTTGTATTTTGTATTTTGTATTTTGTATTTTGTATTTTGTATTTTGTATTTTGTATTTTGTATTTTGTATTTTGTATTTTGTATTTTGTATTTGTATTTTGTATTTTGTATTTTGTATTTTGTATTTTGTATTTTGTATTTTGTATTTTGTATTTTGTATTTTGTATTTTGTATTTTGTATTTTGTATTTTGTATTTGTATTTTGTATTTTGTATTTGTATTTTGTATTTTGTATTTTGTATTTTGTATTTTGTATTTTGTATTTTGTATTTTGTATTTTGTATTTTGTATTTGTATTTTGTATTTTGTATTTTGTATTTTGTATTTTGTATTTTGTATTTTGTATTTTGTATTTTGTATTTTGTATTTTGTATTTTGTATTTTGTATTTTGTATTTTGTATTTTGTATTTTGTATTTTGTATTTTGTATTTTGTATTTTGTATTTGTATTTTGTATTTTGTATTTTGTATTTTGTATTTTGTATTTTGTATTTTGTATTTGTATTTTGTATTTTGTATTTGTATTTTGTATTTTGTATTTTGTATTTTGTATTTTGTATTTTGTATTTTGTATTTTGTATTTTGTATTTTGTATTTTGTATTTTGTATTTTGTATTTTGTATTTTGTATTTTGTATTTTGTATTTTGTATTTTGTATTTTGTATTTTGTATTTTGTATTTTGTATTTTGTATTTTGTATTTTGTATTTTGTATTTTGTATTTTGTATTTTGTATTTTGTATTTTGTATTTTGTATTTTGTATTTTGTATTTTGTATTTTGTATTTTGTATTTTGTATTTTGTATTTTGTATTTTGTATTTTGTATTTTGTATTTTGTATTTTGTATTTTGTATTTTGTATTTTGTATTTTTGTATTTTGTATTTTGTATTTTGTATTTTGTATTTTGTATTTTGTATTTTGTATTTTGTATTTTGTATTTTGTATTTTGTATTTTGTATTTTGTATTTGTATTTTGTATTTGTATTTTGTATTTTGTATTTTGTATTTTGTATTTTGTATTTTGTATTTTGTATTTTGTATTTTTATTTGTATTTTGTATTTTGTATTTGTATTTTGTATTTTGTATTTTGTATTTTGTATTTTGTATTTTGTATTTTGTATTTTGTATTTTGTATTTTGTATTTTGTATTTTGTATTTTGTATTTTGTATTTTGTATTTTGTATTTTGTATTTGTATTTTGTATTTTGTATTTTGTATTTTGTATTTTGTATTTTGTATTTTGTATTTTGTATTTTGTATTTTGTATTTTGTATTTTGTATTTGTATTTTGTATTTTGTATTTTGTATTTTGTATTTTGTATTTTGTATTTTGTATTTTGTATTTTGTATTTTGTATTTGTATTTTGTATTTTGTATTTTGTATTTTGTATTTTGTATTTTGTATTTTGTATTTTGTATTTTGTATTTTGTATTTTGTATTTTGTATTTGTTTTTGTATTTTGTATTTTGTATTTTGTATTTTTTGTATTTTGTATTTTGTATTTTGTATTTGTATTTTGTATTTTGTATTTTGTATTTTGTATTTTGTATTTTGTATTTTGTATTTTGTATTTTGTATTTTGTATTTTGTATTTTGTATTTTGTATTTGTATTTTGTATCTTTGTATTTTGTATTTTGTATTTTGTATTTTGTATTCTTGTTAAAGTTTTTTGGTGTTTTTTTTTATATATCGGTTTTTTTATTATTTATGGTCATGTTTTTATAATCAATTGCAATGCTGCCACGTCATTCAATATGTCGTTTGTTGTTGTGTCTGGTAGTGGTTAGGTTGTATTTTTTAATATTTGGTAATTTATTACGTGATCGAGTTCTATTCTGTTAGATTGTTAGATTAGAACTTTTAAAAGTGGGTCTTGTTTATGTACAAACTGTGCCTCAAGGTTATTTACTTATGGAGTTAATATAATTTAACTATTAATCTAAGATTACTATGAACACTGTTAGGAATACAGTTTTCATTTTTGGCTCTAAGCTATATCTAAGCTATATCATATAAGTCAAGGCTTCGGAATAACTAACTGCATGAAAAGTTTAAATAATCTGTCCAAACATTTCAAGTACAAAATTATCAAAGCATCAATAAAGCGACTAAAGAGACTTTTAAATCATAATTATTTTGT